>CAJNJA010066919.1:16239-51999 GCA_905231915.1 Symbiodinium necroappetens
TATGTATATGTATATGTATGTGGTGTGTGTGTGTGTGCTTGTTGAGGCTTCCAGGGTTCTGGTCTTCTTTTTTAAGGTTTAGGGTTTATGGTTTAGGGTTTTTGGTCTCTTGGGTGATTAGGAAAGCACGTCACTTACCATGCATCCCTTCAGTGGTAAGTTGAACCAATCAAGTTCCACTAAGTTCCCTGAAACCCTAAACCCTAGGCCCTAACACGTCGAAGCCCTAAACCCTAAGCAACGTCTAAACCCCAAACCACCTACCAAGAACCCAAAGATGGCGAGTCTAAGAGATTGGGGGCCTACCGTAGTCTGCAGGAAGAGCTCGGGAGGTTCAGCCATCCCCCACTGAACCCTGAACCCCGGGCCCTACCCTAAGGGTCCATGTACCCAAATAGTATATACATTGGCCCTAAAGTACCTATATAGGGACTACATTAAGGACAATGTATATACTATTTGGGTACATGAACCCTGGGCCCCAGACCCTCAACCGCTTCGATTTCCAAGGGGTCGGCAAGTCTTAGTTCGCAGCATGCGGGGTTGAGGGCTTACAAGGGGCTCACCAGGGGCTTCATAGGGATCTTTCTGGGGTCTTCTCAGGGGCTTCTAGAATTGCTTATTGGGCGTTGACATGGATCTTAGAAAGGGTTCCTTTTTGGGGGCATTTCGGGCAACCTTCATACCCTAAACCCTAAATCCTAAATCCTAAACCCTAAGCCCTAAGCCCTAAACCCTAAACCCTAAACCCTGAACCCTAAATACGGCCTTGCTCATGGAGACTTTGGCCGCTGCTGGCTTCGCCTCTGCTCACAGGAGTTGCAATCGGCTTCACGAAGGCTCCAGGGAACTACTGTAGGGGCCTTAATGATTAGAATAGGGTTTTGGGGGGCCCATTATACTATAATGATAATAGGGAACCCCCAAAACCCTATTCTAATTATTAGGGCCCCTATATTACGGTAGGATCTGAGGTCATGTTACCCTATAAATGCTGCTCCTGAAGCCTGAACCTGAAAACCCTAAACCCTGAATTGTGACTGGTGGGAATTCTGTAGAACTGGTTGAACATCTTCTTCCTCGGCCATGCCAAGTCTGGGCACCCAACACCCGGAAACAGCTGATATAGAGGCCTGAATTCTCAATTACCGTCTGCCCTCATTGTGGGGGCTGTGTGGTATGCCCCGCGAAATCTTCTTCAAGTTGAGGACCAACCCTAAAAACCCGTACTAGACCTAAACCCTAAACCCTAGACCCTAAACCCTGGACCCTAAACCGACCCTACGTTGCCTTGGCCTTCGTCTTGGCTTTCGCCTTGGGGCCTGCGATCGCCGAGCCTCTGGATGCAGATTTCTACTTCTTAGGGCTTTGGGGTTTCTTAGGGTCTAGGGTTTAGGATTTAGTTTAGGGCTTAGGGGTAAAAGGGTGGGAAAAGTTTGGGCCTTCCGATACTGGGTGCTCTTGAGCCCCACGCTTTCCCCCCTACACCCTGAACCGCACACTGCACTCACCCAAGTCCCAAGGAGCCAAGAACTTGGGCCGGACTTGATTTTATTCGGGTTCCGGGTCAAAAAGAGCTCAGGTACAGGAGGAAGCTCTGCGTTCATGCTTGCGTCGAACCCATGCTGCATACCCATTGCATGCTCAAAATCTTTCTTCAGCGTGACGCAGAAGCAGCCGAAGCGAACCATGCCATGAAATCCGAAATTCGGGGTACACCGGAACCGGGCGACCACTTGGGAGTGGGTCGAATATCTACCCTAAACCCTAAACCCCTAGACCCTAGACCCCATTTCCTTTACCGAGCTGCCTGCGCTTGCCAGGGCTCCCTTGGCCCGCCTCTCGGGCGCAGCGGCCTCAGCCGCAGCGGCCTCAGCCGCGGCGACGCAGGCCTGGCAGAAGAGTCAAAGGGCTCCTTTAAGGGTCCGTTTGAAGGTGACTACGGACTTTTTTTAACGAGCTTGTGCACTCAAAGGCTGCTAAACGGTTTGTTATACAGGTTTCTAAACGGGCTACCCCCAAACCTTAAACCATAAGCGTTCCTCGAAGCAAGACTTTTCTGAGCCGCTCGGGGCCTTACGGATCCTTACATGGCAGGTTGAGGGCTGAGTGCTACAGAGATCTGAGTTTCAGGTGTGTGCTTGGGGTTTAGGTTTTGGGGTTCGGGGTTTGGGTTCTAGGGTTTGGGGCTTAGGGCCCATCAAGATCCGGAGTCCTTGAAGGTAGATGACCCTAAACCCGACACACTAAACCCTTGCAAGGCTCAGAGTTCGCTTCGGGCTGGCGGCTCCGCATTTGGGGTGTAGGGCTGGCTGGTGGGGGCTCGATGAGATCAGGGCCAGTGATTCCATAGTACTGAAGTCGGGATTTGTACGCCCAGGGCTTAGAGTTTGTAGGCAGGTAGTCGATAGGTGGGGTGAGGACGATACTAGCTGAGAAAATCTGAAGACGTGAATCCGAACCCGAAACTCAAACCTTAAACCATGCTCAAGTAAACCCTAGCCTCTAGACCCGCGCCTGACAGCGGATGACACCATCTGAGGTCGAGAAAGATGCCTGCACATTGGGAAGGTAATGTTATGTGGTCAAATATAAGCTCATGTACTAACGGCCATGTCATGTGATGCGCATGCAATGTCATCTATGGCCATCTATGGCCACATCATACGATGTGGTGAACTACGCAGTTAATTCGTGTTAATTATGCAGCTCCAATTATAGAGCTTCCATCTCTGGGCCGTGAGTGGCCCTCAATGGTTTGCCCTAATGTAGCGATGCTTATGGATGTAGATCAGTGGGTTTAGGGTTTAGGGTTTACTTCAAGCCTCTCTGCTCCGCCCACCTGCTCCTGGCTGGTATGTGACGTGGTGGAAGCCACAAGCATGGAGCTGTGAGTTCACTGATGCTCGCGCCAAATGCAACGAGCGGTCCGATGAACATTCAAGACACGGAGACAAATCATTTCGCACAGAACCACATGGTTTAGGGTCTACTGGAAGGGCCCTGCTGAGTAGAATAGGGTCTTGGTGTATATTATATGGTATTGTACTTCTATGGGGACTATAACGCAAAAAATGTTTGATCCGACCCCCATACGCTAAACGGTATGAACCCTAATACTGGGATTCAAGCTGGTGTGGCCCATGCCTTGCCGATGGACTTCTGGCAGGTGCTGCAGATCAGACACTCCAAGTGCAGCTTGCCAAGGGAACCTGAAGGGTACATCGCACGGTAAATCCTTCAAGGCTTCCCTGCGTGGCTCCTTTAAGGGCGCTTTTGAGGGCTTCTAGGGCTCCCAAAGAAATACTTTAAGTTTTATCGTGAAACCTGATCGGTACCCTTTATGGCTTTGGCCTCTGGGAGAGCCAGGCGGCCAGGCTTACGGCTCTCAGGCCTGAATAAACGTACTAGAGAAGCCTAAATCATTCCCAATAGTATTCCTTGGTAAGACCCCTGCAATATCGGGGCTTCTCTCCTGCTATATCATAGAACACGAGATGGTCTTCTCCCAGCTTCCTATAGCTGTATTCCGTGACTTGAAGATGCTCAGGGAAGCTAGAAGTAGATGCAGAGTTCCTGGATTCTAGGCATCTCGGAGTTCATAATCGAGCCTTGAGAGTTTGGCTCCGGGACGGGCACGAGGTTAGTAAATTCGTAGATTTCTAAACCAGGATTCTTTTGGGGTGGTCCTTTTTTATGAGGGTGCCGTATTATTTTATTATTTTGGGGAAGGGCCCCTAATTTGGAGAACTACCCAAATTCAAGGAAAGCGTCAGCAAATTCACGGAGGAACCAGGTCAGAACAGAGACAAACTGCATGTTTTGGCTAGCTGCAAGCACAAGCGGTGGCTAAGTCGCCCTGTCCGGTCCTAAACCTGCCACTCTCCAGAAGCTAGAAGTGAGGGGCACAAACTCTTAACAAAGGATCTAAAGCGATTTGGCAGAACACGACTGCCGAAATGAACACGTCTAAAGCCGTTTGGAAGAGCCAAACCGCATCACGCCCCAACTGCGGGAATCGAAACGAAACCCAACTCAAAGCTTCACGGCTCGGTCAAGGCGCAAGACACCATGGTGCCCATGATGACTTTGCCACATGCCTCACCCGTGCTACCCTAGGTCCAAAGCCTCATTGCCGGGTGTCCTCGATTTTGTTTTATCTTTATCTTTATTTTTTTTTGCTTTTTTTTTCTGGGGGGGGGGTCCTAAATCCTTAACAATCCATAACCCCAAAGCTAACCCCTAAACCCTACACCCTGAACCCCAAACCTCGAAACCCCAAACCTAAACCCCGACTCGGGAGCCCTGATCCCTAAACCCTAATCGGTCGCAACGGTTCGGAAGGGTCCTTCGTAATCTCAACCGTGAAACAAAGACACAGTTGCATACCTCGGTTTTCGCATACCTTGCCGCTGCCGCTGCCTCAAAGCCCTTTCTCTTGGAATTGTTGGGAGATTGGTCGACAATTAAAGAAACGCCCGCTTGGGCTGGACAAAACACAGCCGAAGTCGACAATGTAGGGGCCGTCATACGTATGGTCGTATATGAACGTATCAATACATACAGGGGCGAAAAGGAGGAAGAGTTACCGGATTCTTCGGATTTCGGCATTTGCTCCGAGCCCGGCTGAAGCACCAAAAATCTCAGTTTTTCGAAGACTACGAATATTGAGCCTCTCCAGAGCAACACAAAGTCTGGGCTAAACCCCAAGACCCTAAACAACCCTAAACCAACCCCAGGCTGTGGATAAGGCTGCACCTTGCATTTCTCACCAAACTTCTCGTAGAAGCAGGTCTTGCAGTAGAGCGCCTTGTCTTGAACCTGTCCGGTCGCTTGCAACCGGGGGCTTGGTGCTTATGACATAGGAAGGATTCCAGACACGACAAGCAGTGGCAGAGCCACAGCTTCCCTTCTCCTCAAGCTCAAGAGCCTTACGCCCCAACTGATGTCTCGAAGCCCCCCCCCCCCGGAAGCTCCGATTGGATTGGTACCCTCCTTTAGATTCCTGGAAATCTTCGCGATGGAAGGTCTCGAGTTTATGCCACAGCAAGCCCGAACTCTGGCGCCTTGTAGGGCACCCCGGCAAGGGCACAGCCGCAGCCGGCGTTGCTGCACTTGAAGCCTCGCTGGTGGGCGTAGGATTTTCAGGTGGGCTTAGGTTTTTCAGGGCTTTAAGGCTTGGGGTGTAGGGTTTCGGTAGTAGGGTTTAGGCCTGGGAGCTCGTGGAATGAAAATCAGACCAGTGCAACAACTGAGCCCTACAGAGTGGGCCCTACAGCTCTTCACCTGAAGCATACAAAAGCATCATCCCGAACTTACATGTCGAAATCGGAAATACCCACGGCGCCAAACATCAAATCAGAAGACTCCATGTCAAAGCCGCCCGCCGAAACCGATGGGAAAAGGTGAGACAGAATTGTCACAAGGCGACCCGGAAGAGCTCCTGGTGAGGACTTCAGACATGAAGTTTCTGAATTTGGGTGGTTTGGGGTGATGACGGCAGTGCTATTTGTCAGGACTCTCCGAAGAAACAATGCGCAGCATCCTACCAAGATGTGGCTTCCACGAACACCGAATCTATGAAGCCAGGAGTCCATCCTCCAAAACTGAGGAAAACCCTAAACCCTAAACACCAAAGCCCATGATTCCCAGCCAGGCCACAAGCCGCGTGCAGCTTGCCCAGCTCGGCAAGTTCCGTGACCTCCGTACAAGCAGATGAAGCCTTTGGGTTGGAGGGCTAAGGGGGACTTATGTAAATAATCCCTAAACCCTGAACCCTTATCCCTAAACCGTGGTAAGCTTGCCGACCCAAGTGTTTAGAGACTTCAGAGCTTCCGAGTCTAGGCCCCTAAACCCTAAACCCTGACACTACACAAAAATGCAGATCTCGCAGAACCTCTCTACTAGAGAATCCCACCTTGCCGCCCTTGATCGGCTCCCGGCAGACGGGGCAACTCCTCGATGCGGCAAAGGCGACTGCAGAGTAGGGCATGCGTGTGCACGAAATTACGTACAGCTAAACCCTAAACCCTAAACCTCTTAGCTCTATGTCACGATTCTAAGCCAAGTTGGCAACCATCATGCTCAGTCTATCGATGCCCCTGAGCCTCAGAGCCACAAGCATCTTGACAACAGCAACTGTAGCAACTGTCGTCACACAAGGTATACTTGCTGACATGCTGTGCTTAGAGACTGGAAGTTCAACCATTAGGCGTTGGATGCTGGGACTACAGTCGTACTAGTGTATTCTGATTACAAATTAAGAGTTTAGACTTAGCGGGCTCAACGACAAGCGCAAGAAGGCAAACAGATCCAAAGCCAAGCCGCCCCAGGCTCCAAGCAGTCTCTGCCTGCTCTATAGGATAGTTTGGGGCTTTAGGGCTTGGGATTCCAAGGGTGGGGCTTCGGCGGTTAGGATCTCGGGCTTAGGCTTCAAGAATTTAGGGTCTTTTGTGCCTTATAAGGCTTGAGGCTCTAGGGGTTTAAGTTTAGGGCCTCGGGGTTTAGGCGTTAGGGTCAAAGGATTCCGGAGGTAGTGTCGTGCAGGGCCTGAGAGTTTTCAGTCAAAACCTTGAACTGCCACGCTCTGTGGTGGTTTAGGGTGTAGGGTTTAGGGCTTAGGGTTTAGGGTTTAGGGAAGTACTGGTATTTGTCTAGACGCACAGTCGCTGAGCGCACACTACGAAGACGAGTGCTGGTTACTGGCCGCAGGGGCCGTCGGAGTGGTAGCGTAGCAGCTGAGCAGGTACGAGTGTGACAGCAACAAGCACAGCTATTGCAGCAGTTGTCCCAACAGCATCAAAAGTAAAAGAGATAACGCAATCACTTTTCTACACAAAAAACAATAATGACATCCATCCGCATACAATACAAGAAGCTAAGAGCCAGCTTCACACTCAAGTTCAAGGCTTGCTCGGCATGCCAAGGTGTTCGCACGGAAGAGCTTGCCTTCGCCTTGGCAGCTTCCATGACCTCAGGGACATGACGCTGCTTGAGACCCTAAACTCCTAAACTCTAAACCCTAAACCTAAACTCTAAACCCGAAGCCAAGTGCGGAGACTGCAGGAAATTCCCACGTCAAGGGTCCCCCCCCTGAAAGCTGAAGCATCCGCAAAGCCTTCCTAAAGCTGACGGCTCGAATTCATGCTGGACTCGGCTTCTGGCTAGGAGTCCTAAACCCTAAACCCTAAACCTGAAGACTTGAGTCCTTAGAGCTTTTCCGGACTCGGCTTCTGGTTTAGAGTGAAAGAAAAAAGAAGTATTGATCCCAAAAAGACCAGAGAAAGCCCCAGCGCCGACAGGCCTCGAAGGATCCCTTTGACCACTTAGTGGTTATGATCACTTGGCTTTCACGAATTATTGCCATAATATGAATACTGTTAGATTATGATTACTCGCCTTAGTCTTATTCTTGCTATTATTAGTATGAATATTATATTATTGTTGCCTGAACCGAGAGACCTGTTCAAAGCTTTGCAGAAGGGGACCGAATACACTCCCACTCCGCTGAGAATGCAAAAAAGTTGGCAGGGCAATAGCATACTGTAAGCTGCTGCACAAGCTGTGGATTGCAAGGGAACGGACTTCAGTCCGGTGTTGCCGCCAAACCCCCGCTGAAATCAATCAACCCTAAACCCTAACTCCAGCCTCTAAACCCTAAACTCTAATCCCTAAATCCTAAACCCTAAGCCCCGAAACTCCTAAACCTTAAACCCCCGCAGAAAGCCCCCGAGGCTCACCGAAACGTGAAATCCCGAGCTCCAACGCGCGGCTCCGCTGTTCTGAAGCTGCGGATTTAGGGTTTAGGGTTTAGGGCCAAGTTTAGGGTTTAGTATCTAGGGTTTAGGGTTTCGGATTTAGGGTTTAGGGTTAGGGTTTCGGGTTTTGTGCTTAGGGTTTCGGATTTAGGGTTTAGGGTTTACGACGCCCGAAACGAACCTTCGCGAAAGCGGACGCAAGCCTCCAGACCCTATCCTCGAGCCATTCAGCGTTCCTTTATAGTGTTAATATAATTCCAAAACCTGTTTTATATTGTCCTGAGTGTTCCTTAATATAGCACTACTATAGTGTGGTCCAAAACCTTCGTTATACAAGCTTCCGTAACAGTAGAGATGTGTAAAAATCCCCCTGCCCCTACGTACGGTTGATGATACAAATCCTGCATTACCCATGATAAGGAATATACCATAATTCCCATAGCTAAGGTCATGCAGGATTTCGAGTTTTGGCCCTCCACCTCGGGGCTGATTCGATGAGGCCCGGCTTTCCGTCGATCACCTGAGATGGAAGGAGCCTTCGGCCTCCAGAGCTCCCAAAGCTTGGGGGGTTCGCTGCTTAGGGTTGAAGGCGGCTGAGGGTTTTGGGTTTAGGGTGTAGGGCTTGGGGTTTAGGGTTTAGGGTTTAGGGTTTAGGGTTTAGGGTTCAACATTTGGTGCTTTTGGGAGGCGTAGATTAGTAAAGCATTGTGGGTGTATACTGCAAGCTGCAGAAAAGAAAAACACGCAGGAAGACTGGACCAGAATCCCCTCATGGAACGCCGACAGCCCCTATCACAGGAACCCCTTACTGGGACCCTTGTTGTGGAACCCGCTCTTACTCTGGGAAGCTCTGTGAACCCCTACAGAAAATCAGCGTGCCGACGCAGAAGCTCATGGCCGCCTCATCTGGCTCCCATCCTCGCGCGAACTCCAGAGCGGCCATGCGGCCGAAGGTACCTCAATCTGAGCCCTAAACGGTCTAAACCGAAACCCTAAACCCGTACCCCTAAACCTTGAACCCTAAACCTTGCTATGAACCCTAAATATACAAATGTGGGTTAGGCTTGGGTTTAAGGTTCAGGGCTTAGGGATGTTCCGAGTCAGGTCTTTAGGGTTTTAAAGGTCAGGGGCCCACCCCGAAGCCCTAAAGGCCCTGAAGGCCGTATAGCCCCAATCCATATAAACCAAAGCAGCGAAGCGCCGTATACCTCCCAGGACAACTGAAGGCGTAGGGGCCCGGAACCTCATCGGCCGAAAGCCGAAACATGGGCAATGCTTGAAGCCACTGAAGCCTCAAGCCCCCCCCCCCGTAACCCTAACCCTAAACCCTAAACCCTAAAGCACTAAGCCCTGAAACAATAAAAACACAAAAAAACCTCTGAACTCCAACCCCGAAGGGAGCCCCAAACGTTCGTTCCCTGCAAACACTGGTCTTCCCAAGTTGCTTTTTAGGGGGGGTGTTTGCATGTTTTTGAAAAAGCGCTCGACCGCGCTCACCAACCCAAGCACGCGAGACCGCAGTTCGAAACGAGGACTCCGAACCGAAACCACCCAAAAACCCATCCACCCCAAAGAAATCGAACGGCCCAAGGAACTCTTCGGAGATGCCAAGCAGAACCCTGCGAGCCCTGGCCTTCAGTCTCAGAGCTCGCCTTTCCCCACCAAACCATCCCTTCAACCCTCAAGTGACCAGGAAACCTCCCAAGTTTGCGCAGAAAAACGGCACAGCACCAAGACCGAGGTAGGGTTCAGGGGATGAAAAATTTGCTGTGCATAGGATCAGAGCACATGCCCGAAAAACGGACTTCGACCAGATTAAGGGAGCCGCTCATCCTGGAGCCCCAGAGCCGAACTCGGATCTCCCAGCCCAAGGTCTCAAAGCTTTTCCTGAATCCCGAAATCGCCGCTGGTGCATCCATAGCCCTCCCTAAAAACTTGAACCCTCGCACTGTGGACCAAGCAGTCCCGAGCATGTCACAGGTCGAGATGCAGTGCGAACCATATGATACGCCGACCTAAGGGGAGACGATCTGGGTTGTCCAGTATCCTAAGGGAAACTAAAGGTTAACCTTCGACATTACCAAGGGGTAGAATACCCCAAAAAGGTTGGAGGATACCTCTCTACTACTAAGTGATCGATGGCCTGCAGGGTGTCAGGGCCTGGTTGGTTCATGGTAAGCACAATTTATAGTTTCAGAACATTTAAGAAAGTTTAACATCTGCGGAGTGCAGCGCAAGATGATGCAGATGATATGATGAAGTACCTGTGCGTGGCCGGAAGATGCTTGCTGCCCGGCAAACACGCTTGAACTTGAACTGCGGTTCATGAAGACCAGGGTAGCTTCAGTAGTCTCGAATGCCTGAATGTTCCAGACTCGAGGAGTTTTGGATGTCGAGCAAAGAAGCTTTGCTCTGTCAACAACATCATGGACACTGCACTTCAAGGTCTCAAACCCCAACGGTGAGCCCAAAACTTAGAATCTCAAGCCCCAGCGGGGCTACCACAATCTACATGTTCACGCTGACGCCTGAACGTTCAATCCGCGCCCGAAACTCCAAAACCACGCCCAGGTGCCGTGTCGTAGCGCGGGTCGAGGACTCCGAGTCGATGGCCTCGCAGAACCGTACGGGCAAAGAGTGGGTTTAGGTTTTAGGGTTCAGGGTTTAGGGTTTACGCTGGGGTTGTGGTGAGCTTGGGCATGTCGCAACACGGATCACCCAGCCATGAACCTAAACCAAGCCGAAAAGGGCCCGGAGGCATTCGCACCGAGGCGTGACCCCTTTTTGAGCTGCCTTCTTTACGGGCATTCGTGGGGCATGTGATCGGCTTCGTGGTGTGTGCTTTTGTGGGGTGGATCCTGAATCGTTTTGAACCTTAAACCCCTAAGCCCTAATCCTTAAACCCTAAACCCTTAACTTTAGACCCGGACAGAGCCCTGACCTTTGCGGTGCTGATCTGAGGCGCTCCGCTCTCGAAGCAATGCAAATAAATACATAAAAACAAATAAATAAGCAAATGCATATACATATATAGATATTAATTGTTACTCCACGTATGTGTGTATATAGATATATACATATATATATATGTAGAAAAACTTATGTTTATATTTAATAGCTTATATATATATAAATTTACTATTTCTACACCAGTCTTCCCCTGAGCCGAAGAGGCTTGTTCGGGTTTCGGACCCCGGGCAAAGGTGAAGATGAATATGCGGCCCAGCAGCCTGAACCTCAAATCTTCCACTCGCAAAGAAACTGAACCCAGGCCCTGAACCTTAATGTAGGAACCTTGAAAGGGGATCCTTGAAGGGCTATGATTAAATAAGGGTTGTATTATGGTTTAAGGCTTAAGGTTTCTATAGGTGCGATCTTTCTAGGAACCTGATTAGGGCTCGATTCGCCCATCAGCTGGAGCTGTAGGGAAAATCGTTGTGCCCCAGTGCCTTTTCGCAATGGCCCAGCAATCGCTGGGAATACAGGGTACGCCGCAGCCAATCACCGCAGATTTACAAGCGCATATCTTCGAGGTGGTGTGAATGCGTAGGCCATCTGGAGCTATCTCACTAAAGCTGTTGCATCAACTTCTGCAAGAGCGCCTTGGTACTCCCCGTACTAGCCTGGTGCACCGGAAAAGCGAGATTCGACAATATGCTGAACGTGCACTTGGGCCTGGTGATAGCCCAGATGGGAATACACATGAGGCTCCACACGAGGGCGTGCCGACAGCTGCCCCTCGTGGCAGGCGCGGGTTTCAGTTGTTCACGCGGCTCCATGACGAGACCTGTCTCACTGCAGCATGGCGAGAACTGCCAGCACATGAACGTCTGCAGTACCTGGTGTACGTCGCTTGGGCGGTGCCCGACGTGGCACGAGGGTCTTCGTGGCCTTGATGGGAAGAGCTTGGGATGCTTGCTGCACTTCGCAGTGCACATGCGCACGCATCTTCGAACATGCGGCTAGATTTGTGTGATGGCCCGTTTATCTGCTTTCGTGGTTGTTCACGGAGCGACAGGTTCCTCTTCAGAGCCCCGAGTGCAATTCTGCTCTGCGGTGTACAGCTTTTGCGTCGCAACGGAACAATGCGAAGAGAATGCGCGAAAAAAAGGAACGTGGACGTGTTCGCGTGAAACAAAAACATTGGAAACTAAGCCTCGAGGAGACTGGCTTCTGTTGCTCGTCAGTGACTGGAAGCGCGTTGTAACTGCGTCGCTGTGTGCTCTGAAATAGAAACCAAATGAACGAATCCGCCGACATCGGCACCACCGACGGCAAGGCAGGGAATACAGAATGAACGCGCACGTTTAAGCTACATGCTGTTATATTGTTGTCTCAGTTTGCTAGATATGTTCCGGCGCTGGGTCCGAACAAAAGTTTTGGGGGGCCCAGGTTCCAATACGAAACGTCTGCAAGGGGGAGGCATTGCCATATGGCAGAGCCGTTGATCTGGCGGAGCCGTTGTTCAAGGTGCCGTTCAACTAGCGGCGTAGCCGTTACCTTTGTGGCGGTACCGTAAAACTAGTGGCGGCGCCGTTACAGTCTCGGTGTATGGAGTTCATTTGTGCTATAGAGGCCCGTCGGATTCGACACGAGCCTGTGGACGAAAGAAACCAAGCTCACTAAAAGCCTTGGTTTTTGTTAGATGTCTTTTGTATGGATCGTATTAGTTTGGGGTTACGGGACCGCGGTTTCTTGATCAGGTTCCTACATCAAGCAAGATGTAAGACCATGCCGTAAACCCTCACGCACGCCTCGGCTTGGGACGCCATCGTCGATGATGAGGTCCTCCGACACAGAACAGCCGCCAAGGAGGTTTGAGGAGTGAGGGTATGCGAAACGAAGCAAAACGAGATTGACCTGACCCATGGCTTCGCCGATGATCATGTGAGCTCATACTGAAACGGATGGGGAGGGGTAAGGCTTCGAAGCAACTTGACTAACCCGTCTCAGTCGTGCGATGGAGGATTTAGCAAAACCTGGAGAGACACCTGACGGGTTTGGTCAGCGTTTTCTGGCTTTGTCTTCTTTTCTGGGCTCCGTTTAGGGTTTAGGGTTTAGGGTGGTGTATTGCTGACCTTCCCAAACCGTGCCTTTCAACATACCAGCGCCCGTTTCAGCTGTGGCCCCTGAACCCTCTCGGGTCCAAGACCACGCAGCGGGCGTCGGCACGATCCGACCCGTACCATAAACACCTCGGGCTCATGGCTTAGTTTCGGGTTTAGGATTTCGGGTTTCGGGTAGAAAGACCCGGCCACATGCAGGCATGCATTACATGCATACACATATCCTCATTCATTCACATCCTCGTTTCTGCATTCATTCATTCAGTCAGTCAGTCCGTCCGCCAGTTAGTCAGTCAGCCAGCCAGTCAGGCAGCCAGCCAGTCAGGCAGTCAGTCAGTCATTCATATATATATATATACATACATACATACATTCATTTTCATTTCGGTGCGGAAGGGTCTTGTACAGACGCACGCCTTGGCATGATGAATTCTGTGAGACGAATGGGAGAGTGTCACGAAGGTGACCGGAGACCAGACTCGTCGCAGTCAAAACCAAGCTCCTTAAACCATGGCAAGAGGCACGCAAAAGGCGCCCAAATTCCAGGGCAAAGGAGAGCAACAGGTTGACCGGAAGCGACGGTGGCACATTCGATCAGGACGCGGCATGCGTCCTCGGCCCAGGTCGAAAGAGCGAGGGCGGTGCGCAACGTGACACTGGTAGGACGGGTGAGTTCAAAACGCGCAGGCGGAGGAGACTCAAGACGCCAAACGCGGAGCTCTCCCGTCAAGGAGAAGTTAAGAGGAGATAGAGGGCCCCAGGAGGGGACCTGGTACGGGTCGACGCGGGCGGGACCTGCGTTCCCCGGGAAATGCTCAGCAGTGATGTGAGGATCCAGAAGCAACAACATGTTTTCGGAGGTCTCAGCATGCCAAGGGCAATCTGCATGTTGGTCGCGCCAATGCTCGACAGTCGCCCGCAAGATGGAGAGCGGTTCAATATGCTCCTCAATGGTGCTCCAAACGATGCTTTCCTGACTCTCACCAAGCCCATTTAAGTCGCTGAGCAGACTGTCAGAAATGGTTGGATCCCACGGCGATGCAACGGCCTGATGTGTCCCGGCCACAGAGGTTGGGGGTGCCAACGGATGCATTGGCATGTCTTCGTCGAAATCGGGGATGAAGGATCCCCAGCAACTCGCACAGGCAGGGACAACGGTTAGATGGCGCCGGAGCCGCCCGACCGTACCAAAGGAACGCCCACATCCGTGACAAACGGGAGTGCGACCCAGCAGGAAGGCCCGACTGCGATAGCCATGTACTCTGGCGGCATGGCCGGCCCAGGCCTTCCGCGAAGAAAAGGCTTTGCGACACGGGATGCACATGTCAGAGTAACTCTCGGTTGTTGCGGCTGAAGGGCAGGGCGTGCCTGAAGACAGTATGCGCAAACCACGGTGCAATCCATCGAGGGCGCGGCATCCTTCAAGCCGGCACACTCGTTTGAGACAACCCTTGAAGCGACCCGGAGTGGAGCTCATGCAAAGGCCCCACTCATGCCAATGGGAGTCAGGGTTGGGCAGGGATGTGGTGGCGTAAAGCCACTGGAACATCCATCTTAAATCATCCTTAAGCAAGGCGCAGTACCCACCGTCGGCTTTCACAGCAGCCCAAAGTTCGTGGGGTCCCGAGCAAACGAGCTGCCGGAGGTATTGCATTCGCGCTCTGCGAAGGACCACCTCCGGGGTGGGCAACCCTACGAGGGCGCAGCAGGCAATGCCTGAGAGAGCCTGGTCACTTTGTCGAGGCAAACAAAGAGTGGCACGATAAAAGGACCAAAGAGTGGCATCGAAGGCATGTTGGTCAACCTTTGAAAGCTTGGTCCATGAGCCTGCACCTTGAACTAATTTGCTGACAACCGTGGCCTCCAGAATGCAGGCTTTGCGGGGGATGCTAATAGCACGGTTTTTGTACACCTTTCTGCGCGCTTCGTGGAAAGCAGCACGGGCTTGGCTGATCCTATATTTGATTTCTGGCCCCAATCGGCCCAGGGGGGCTTGGTGGACCCCTAGATGCTTGTAGGAAGCCACCAGCGTGAGGGGCGTACAGCTGCCGCCTTCCCGTAAGGTGTGGATGACTCCCTGTAACCCAGAGGGACCATAAAGCTGTCGTCTGGCGGCACGCGAGCCTTGACCAACGACTGAAGCCAAACAGGCTGTCTTCGCAGCCCCAAAGGACAAGGAAAGTCCGTACTCTCCGCAAGCGTCGGCCAAGCTGCCTGTGTCCGCAGCCACCGCTGCCCGGAATGAGTGGATAGTCGGACAGATTCTCGGCACAGCGATGTCATCTGCCCAGATGACGTCGGAGATAGTGATGCTGGGGGCACCCTCAGCGCAAGGCTCAAGCGTAAACGCCCCGTCCCAAGAAAGGGAAGGCGCAGTGGACTGACACAAAGTGGAGTCGCGAAGCCGATCTCGGGTGGACAAAATCCGAGGTATCAGAAGGGCGAACAGCACATCAGCACACGAAGATCCTGGTCTTGATCCCCGTCCTGTGGCAAGCGGAACGGTGTCGCCCTGCAAGACAAACCAGTTGCCGGACGAAATTCGGCTAGCAACATGTTCCAACCAAGGATCAGCCTTGGCTTGGGTGAGGGTGGTTGGCTCCTGCAGGTGTTGGGCCAAGGCATCACGGTCTTCGCTTGAGAGATTCAGATTGCGAGTAACGCGGTCCAAAACAGCCTCCTGCTCGCCAGTGCCTGAAGCCGCAACCAGCTGAGTGACAGTGCAATAGAACGCGCTCGCAATATCAGCGAAAAGGATGTAACTGGATATGCCCAACGCAGAATAGTGGGCGGTAACTGCGCGGAGCAGATGAGACCCAAATGTGACTGAGCAACCTGGCCGCCCGCCCATCTGAAGAGGAGAAGTGTGCCTGGTAAAGACTTCCTTGAGCGCAGGTCGCAGGCATTGATGGCATGTCTTAGCAAGCGAGGACATGAGCAAAATCGCCCTGTACGAACCACACTCCTCTTGGGGCCCGCGTTTCTTATGAAAAAACACAGTGGCCCCGCCCTTAAAGCCTACGGCTTCTTCCCCCCTCCACACTTGTTTAAGCAACAAGGGGAGAATGTGAGGAGCCAGCTGCGCGGGGAACGCTTTAAGAAGTTCCGGCGGGAGCGTGTCCATGCCCGGAGCCTTGCCAGCCTTAGTCGCTGCCAGGGTTCGCTGTACCAGGGACAGGGAAGGCACCTGGCGTATATCGGCTGGATGTGGAGCCGCCGGGGCCTCCTGGCCGGCTGGTGGAAGTGCATCAGCAAGCGCTTGGAAGGTGGTCTCAACTCCAGCTTCGAGAGCGCCGAAGTGATCCCGCCAACGCTTAAAGCGGGACTGCATGTCGAGACATGGGTTGCCCTGTGCATCCATGATGGTGGGCAGCGGCTCAATCTGGTATGGCTTTTTCCGTCGGTGGGAAAGCAGCCGATGATAAGCCGCGAAGACTTCATTGCAAGGCCCGGATGATATGCGGTCCGCGAGGTCTTCAAGGAAATTTGCCCGGTCGCGGCGGCGGGAGTCTCTGAGCAGTTGGCCAAGTTTACGCATGTGCAGCATCTGTGTTGCAATGAGGACCCGGAGCTGTTGGATCCATGGACATTCTAGAAACTCTTCAGCCCAATCGACGGAAGCATGAATCCAGGCCTTGAAGCAAGCCAGCAAGGCATGCCGTCGTAGCAAGTGCTGCCTGCGGCTTAGGGCTCGTCGAATACGGCTGAGCCTTCGCTGCAAATCCCAAGAGCCCTCGCGTAAGTATGCATGTTTGGGTCTGGGTCCTCGGGCTTGTGAAATGCCACTCAATCCCTTCTGGAGGCGTGCAGTCAGGGTGGCGGCATGAGCATGCACCGAAACTTGCCACGGAATAGGTGGCATAGAATCGATGATGTCGCGGACTCGGTCGCGAACATCAGCATCAGCAAGGGCCTGACCGCGCAAGGTTCGTCGGCGAACTGAGGGTGACAAGCTGTGAGGTCCGAGGGTGAGTTGGATCTCGGCGCAAGCAGCAATGTGATCCTGGTGCTCTTGAGCTGCATGTATGCCTGGGGCGGTATACGAGTGGACCTGGCCGACTTCCCAGCTCGCAGGAAGAAGGACATAATCAGGTCGACAAAGCCGTCCGCTCTTCTTCTGCACATAGGTGTGGGTTGGCCCGGAGTGCCGTTCAGCAAAGGTGGACGGTCCCCAGAGATCAAGAAGATGAGCCAGATGATGTAGAGCAGCGCCAGCGGTATCTTCGGGCTCGGCAGCATGATCGCTGAAGGAATCAGATCGAACAGACCCGACAGCGGCATTGCAGTCCCCACCTAGGATCAGGAAATCATTCTTGTGGAAATGAAGCACAAGTCGGAGCGTCTCCTCCCAAAAGGCGGTGATCATCGGCCCTTCAGTAGCACGATGAGGGCCGTGCACAGAAACCAACAGGAGAGATATTGGCCTGATGCATACTCGAAGGATGACTCGCCTCGGGTCTGTGTGGAGGGAAGTGACAGTATGAGCTGTGATTGTGGACTTGGCAGATCCACCGCGCAAAAGGCTGAAAACCGGACAATCAGCCTGTAACCAGATCTCAGTGCCCCATTGGCCTCTGCTGGCCCCTGATGCGTACCGCAGGTACCCTCCAGAGCGGGAGTGTCCTTTCTGACATCGTGTCTCTTGCAGAAAAGCTATCTGTACATTATGCTCCGCAAGGGTCTCAGCCAGCACGGCGGCACGGCCGACTACATGCTTGCGGGATCGGGTGTTCTGCGGTTCGGGGACCGCTCGCTCAGTCTCTCCCAGGAGAGAGAGGGTGTTGTAAGTGGCAACAACAAGATACATGGTTACACAGCCGTGATGTGCAGTATCCTGGTGGGGAGAACCAGGGGCACCGTGGTCGGGTGGAGGATCAACGGCGTCTGGAGGGGCAAAGGGCCTTATGAGATCCGCTGTCGTGAGATGCCCATGGAAATTGTTGTGGCCGAGACTTAGGGTATTCAGTGGGGGGTACTGTGGGTCTCCGATGAGAGTCCTGACTGCAACACCGACCCACGGCAACCGAGGGGCTCCTTCGTTCAACCAGGCCAACAGGGTCTCAGCGGATATATTCAGACCACAAGACCCAGGGGCACATGTTGCACCCTGCTTGGAGAGGAAGTCTACAGCCTCGTTTGGGGCGACACCAGAGTGCCCGGGAACGTACTCATAACAGTCCTGTGACTCAGCAACAAGCCGGCGCAAGGAGTGCATGTTAGCCGCGGCTTCCGCTAGAGATCCGGGCGCCCAAGTAGACAGGCCAGATACGACAGTCAGGGCGGACTGGCAATCAGAGAGGAAATGCAAGCGGTGCGCGCTGAAGGTACTAACGCCTATCAGTCCTCCGACAAGGAGCGCATAACACTCAGCAACGAAAGCCGAAGCTTGTGTCACTGGCCCCAACAGCTCGGGGGGCACAGCTCCCCAAGCACACAGGGTTTCCCCGTGCTCGGGGATAAAGAAAAGCACTGCCCAGCCTAAGAGACATGGCTTGTCAGCGGACGAGGGAGTGAAGGATCCGTCCGTGTAGCACCAAGCGGCTTTCTCGTTGGGAGCAGCATGGGCTTCCCAGCAGTTATCTCGAAGGTGCGAGGGTACCGCTTCCCTAAGCAAGGAGACGTCTTTGAAGAGTGCACAGACCTCAGGCCAAGGGCTTAAGGCAGCCGGTGCGCCAAGAAGGGTGAGTACCTCGTCCCAGGAGAGATGTAGAGGTGTGCCTCCAATGTGCAATTGGTGCTCAAAATCAGTAATCATCGGGCGAAAACGCTGGCCAAATGGACTGCCCGCAGCAAGCTGCGCGGAAGGGCGCCAGTTACTGGTGTCCGTAGCGACCAGCAAGTCCAAGGGCAGAGGAGGACCGAGACAGGGAGGTGGAATGCTGGTGTCTGAAAGCAATCGTGTCTCCTCCTCATGCTCAGCGAGGGTCTCAAGCAGAGTGACTGCCAAAAAAGCCCAATCGTCGCTGTCGGCTGCAGCAAGATCGAGCAAGGTTGGAAGCAAGCTCAAGTCGTCCTGCGGTGTCTCCGCCACTGTGTCAGGGAGCGCAGGGGCCTTGCACGGGTGCAGGGGGAATCTCAGTGCAGCAACACGGGACGCTGCATTCCTGCAGGGTGTTGGGATATGCCTCGTAATGAGGGGCCTGGCAGGTCGACTCGACGCAGCGTGTGCATTGAAATCAAGCATAGTGTCACACATGAGCTCGCGAACCGGGAAATGCTCGTGGGCAGGGTCCTCCGGTGAGGGGACGTGGCCCGCCTTGCCCGTACCAGAGATCTGAACACCCGCTGCATCGCTGAAAAGGAGGAGCACGAGGAATAAACATGTCCGCCGGCCCCGACAGAAGCGAGGGGAGTGTTCAATCGAAAATCGGGCGTCTTGTATCCTTCCATATGGGATGCAAGAGATGGAAGGAGCGCGGCGAAAAGGCCGGTGCCAGGGGCCAACAGCCCTCGCTGCAACCCATACAACGGCTACGCGCAGGGCATTGAGTAAAAAAGCTCGGCGAGGAGCCCATGTCACGAGGTCAGTCAGGCACAGAGAACACAGTGTCCGGGCCAACCAAGTCCCAAGCCAAATGGCAATGACACGGCAGGGCAAAAATGTGAAAGCCAGCCATATGGCCCGTGCCGCGACAGCAGCGGCACAAGTCCCATGCACATCGGCTGACGAAGGGTCCGAAGGGCACTTCGCGAGATCAAGGTTCAGGATTATGCGAGGAAGCCCAGGGGTGGGGGCAAGGGGGTCCACAGGTTGGACATCGTGACAAGAGAAACCTAACCTCCACATGGGCGTCTCTGGCAATGAATCCTCGCTCGCTGGATGGGATGAAGCGCTGCTGATGGTGTGGGTAGCAGGTGTGAGAAAGCTGGTGCTGCATGACTCTGGTTTCTCACTGGCGTCATAGTGAGTGGGACAGGTACCCCCAGTGTCGGGGGGCACGCAAGTGCCGGGCTCGGGAACAAGGGGGGAAGGCGAGGCGGGGTGCTGGCCGGCATCAGTGTCGCCTGGCCCACTGTCAGGGCCTTCCTCATCATCTCCACCCTCGTCAGGGGGGGGTGCAGTAGGCAGAGGAGGGCCTAGCAGCGGTCTGAAGCACACAATGAGGGTTTCGCCCGGCTGCACTGCAATAGGATCCCCGATGGGCTCCCGCCGCAAATCAGATCTCAGCAAAAGGAGCTCCCATCCGAGAGGACAGCGGGATGCATATCGCATGGCTAGGGAAACCGTGTCGAGGGTCCCCAGAGGACAGTGGACCCAATCAAGTGTAAGCAAGATTGGCCGCGCATCAATAAAGCATACCGTTGGAGGTGAATTCCGAGTGACGCCAGCAGCGAGTAATTCTCGGGACACCGCGAAAATGTTCGGTGTATGGACACCTCTATGAGCAAAGTCATTGAGAGGCAGGTGAGCCCTCTGCATGAGAAGCCTATCAGCATCAACACTCAGAAGTCCGGCAACCTCGGAACGGACTTGATGGCGCCTGTCTGGCCTGACCTGGAGAAGGAAGGCATCCTGGTCACTGATAATCCACATGTGATGGCCTACCGGTGTAGGAAAATCATCTACTGGGTCATAAGCACTGCGCCAACCGGCTGAGGATTGCAGCAGGTCAGCGAGGTCGGCAACTATATGAAGTCTAGCTCGCGGTGGTTGGAAAAGGACTAGGTCACCGTGTGCTAGGGGGATAGCAATCCCTTCGCCAATGCCCAGGGTAGGCTGCCGACATAAATGTCACCTTGGAAGTCGGCGTCAAGCCGGGCGGCACGGAGCAGTTCCTGACGAGTCAGACTGCCAAAAAGATGCAGGGCAAAGGCTGACCCGCCGACCGGTCTGCAATCAAAGGCAACCAGGGCACCAGCAGGTGGCCAAGCCGGTGCCGCGAGCAGCAGTGCGTGGGAGGAGCAGGGCTGTGGCTTGACCGCAAGGAGGCTTGGCAGAAAGTATGCATCCCGGGGGTGTCGCGCGGCAGCGACTTGTTCCAGAGCACGTTCGACTGTTATTTCTGCGGGCAACCGCACTTCAATCGTCTCTGGTAAATAGTTTTGGCCGAGGACCAAGAATACACGGGTGAGGAAAGAGTCGGTCCTCGGTGCATGGGGGTCCTCGTGGGGTGCGCGTCCGCCTCTGCGGGCCTCGTATCCACCAGGTGTAGGACCTCCAGTAGGGGTGTCTCCGGCAGGAGCCTGTCCGACGGGGACAGGGGAGGGACCTGTAGCTCCACGTTCGGCGGCGTGGTGTCCGGAAGCATCTGTGCGCTCAGGTGCAGCGGTCACAGCACCTTGGCTGGGAATAAGCTCGGCAAAAGCGGTCAGGACTTGACCAGGAGAGGTGTCGATCAGATCAACGCCAAGGGGAATGTCCAGAAAACGCGTCCTCCATCCTGCAGGGAGGCCCCGTTGAAGGTCGACAAGCACAGTATTGCAAGAGAAACGGCCAGCAATTGCAGGAAAGGTTCTCCATCCGGCCAGTATGGCTCGTGCATCTATGATGACGCCGTGAAAGGGTGCAGGCATCTGACTTGGAGGTAAGCAGACGGATAAGACAGTCCGGCAAGGGACCCCATGGAGTGCAGCGTCGGTAACGCGGGGGCTGGAAGGAAATAACCGAAGGAAACGCCGGCTTGAACCGATGCAAGCAGCAATCTGAGCGTGAAGCGTAGTGGGCGAGCCGATAGTGGGCTGGAAAAGGATGGTCTCATTCTCATGGACCAAGCACAGGTGTTGTCCGGCTGACACTGTAGGCACTGTCAAGATGGGGCTCCAAGCTCTATGCGAGAGCAACTCTTGAGTCAGGTCATGCAGGGTGGGTGCAACGGCACCGCTCGGCAGAAAGAGGAAAGTGTCGCCAGTAGCGACATGGTACTGCAAATTGCCCGGCAAGGGCATGAAGTCGTCCTTCATATGCACAGCTATGTCGGACTCAATGGGCAGGTCAGCCATATGCAGAAGGTGTCTGCGGCTGACATAGTGCGGGCTCACAACGGCAAGGATCCGCCCATCAACGGCAGTTAGGTCAAGGCACAGGAAGCACAAGGCTGTCGGGTCATCGCGACACCAAGAAGGTAGGGCCAATAAGACCCCTGAGCCAGGGCATGGTTGTGGACTTGCAGGGACGACGTTGGGGAAGCGCAAGCGATCATCAGGTGTTCGCTCAGCCTGCGTCTGCGCAAGTACCTCATCGAGTGTGGCAGGCAAAACATGATGAAAAGCGATATGCGTTGCGGTGCGGCCGGGGGAGAGCAGAACAAAATGGAGGAGAGTGGGCTCCTCGCTTGAAGCAGTTTGGGTAGATGCTGTCTCTGCAGCATCCGCAAGCTGTATGTCATCCTCGGCAGCAGCATATCGCCACGGCTGATCTAGCCGAGTGGTAATCCGCCGCAGGTCTGCAACAAGCTGGCTTAGAGCGGGCGAGGAGCTCCGTGGTTCATGAAGCAGCTTGCAACAGGAGAACAGCGTGCATGGATTGACAGTGAAGTCCCTGTGCTTACCCCAAAAAGGCTCAAACAGCAGTGATAGCACATCGCACGGACTCGCAAGTGATACCGCATCGTAGGGCTCAGGCATACCTGGGAGAGTGTTCGGGCCACACTCAAGAAATTCCTGAATGGGGCTAAGCCAGCTGAAGTTGCAGGGCTTTGCGCTGTGTAGCGCTGCATGAACAATGTCATAACACACTAGTGCATGCCCGTTGGCTTCTCCGGCACCTGTGGGTCGGGGGGAGCGGCTCCTAGAGTGCGAATTCGCCCGCGGCTTTGAAGAAATGGGGGCGTCGATGGCACCATCATCGGGGTTGCTGGGAGGTACCTCGGCCTCATGGTCGTCGTCTGTGCTAGGTCCAGAGCTCGGGGGGGAAGAATCATCATCAGACTCAGCCGTGTTGGCCACAAAGGTGACAGTCAGGAGAGTGCCGAAGGTAATTCGCAAGTAAGGCCTCCCAAGCCTGATCTCAGTGTCGGCTCCTCGCACATTCGGGGAGTAGCCTTCCGGGGCAGTGTCCTGAAATGAAGCGCTCACTTGTTCCAGGTCAAGGAGACCCCGTTCAGCAGCGATCCAAGAAAATCCCTGTAAGACCCTTCTGCAACCGAGGAAGGCTATGGGGGTATAAAGGCTCAAACGCCCAGGCGGTGTCGGTAATCGCAGGACCTTCTCGGAGGCCACAAGGATGGCTTTGCAAGCTTGTCCGCAAACAGCGAGATCAGTGACTCGCGGCGAAGACGAGCAGAAAACCGGATTAGGTAAAACCGAGATGCTGGCTAGCAAGCCGTCGGAAATCTGCAAAGCTGGCAACCTGATCCGGGTCAGCTCTGATAACATGCTGACCGCCATCAGAAAGGAGCCTGAAGGCCGGAAACAGCGGCCCTTCGAATAACGGGCATATTTCACACCAGTCGTGTTCGTCCTGGAGCATGTCATCGAGATAGACAGCAGGTGCGGGAGGTGAGTCGCGGTGCCGGATGAAAATCGTCTCACCAGAGTGGAACTCATACCACGTAGTGCTATCGACAGGCCCGCCTCGCAAGAAGACCTGGATGTCAGGCCCATCATTGATCTGGGCATGCAGCAGAATCGAGGAGCGGTTGAGCCTGCCTTTGGTATTCATTGCGAAGATCCGTCCATCAATAGTCCTGATGTCAATCAAGATGATGGCATCTAATGAGTACCACTCGGGCAAGGCCAATAGGGCTCCAAAAGAATCGTCAGGCTGGGGACAAGCTGGTAGCAAATTGTCGAAGTCGAATGCAATGTCTGCAGTACGGGAGTCGGCAATTGTCTGCATCGCCTGTTCGAGCACGCAAGGCACCGGGAGCTCAAGCGTCAGAGCCTCCGGTTGGAAGTCTACTGAAAAAATCAGGAAGTGACAGCGCTGAAAGGGCCCAGTAGGTGTTGCCGTCTCAGTTACCTCGAGCAGAACAGTTGGGTCGGGTGTCGCTGGGGCTTCCCTCCTAAATTCAGTTGGATGTCCATCATTTTGAACATCATTTGGGCGTCCGGCTGCAGGGGAGAGGCCGAAGTCTGCGAGGTTGCGGTCTGCAGGGGCAGGGGGCGTGGCACAGCCTGCTGAGTCACATGGCACATACCTGAGCTGCAAGGTGCATTGATCGGAAACTTGTACTTGGCCATCAGCATACGGGACTCCTGAGGCCTCAAGATGATACCCGTTCGGGATCTTTAGTGCTAGGTAAGCCGTAAAATATGCCAGGTCAACCCAACCTGCCGGGCAATATCTGAAGGAGGGGTTCAGACCCAATAGTCGTGCATCAACGAAAACGAAAGCTCCCAGTCCAGGCCCATTTCCAGAGCGAGGCTCAGCGGCCAGTACCCCTCGCAAGGAGCGGCCCTGGTAAACAATCTCTTGCAGAGGGCTGTCGTCAAGAGGCATGCCGAAGTGCAGATCGTTGACCTCGGAGTGGGTGGAATCGGCAGCAAGTTGGAAGAGCTCATCCCTAGAGGTACCCGAATAGATGGGTGTTCTAGTAACATGGCTTCGCAACACGAGCCATGCATGGGAGGCTTCTTCTCTGGGTATAAAGGGAGGGCTGATGTCCCATAATGCTGCATCTAATAGCATTTGGCCAAGAGTGAGCTTTGGTGCACATGGCAGGTCGCAGGGCGTAAAACGGAAGACATCTCCTGGTGCAGCAAAGAGAGTGGCTCCCGGTAGGAGCAAGGAGTCCTGACGTCCGTGAGAGACCTGCCAAGGCACTGGAGCGAAGCGCCTAGCTTCGGCAGCTAGCGTGGTCAGCGAGACATACCGCCAATCAGCAACCGCAAAAACCGGCCCGTTCCAGTACGAGAAATCCAGTACAAAGACAGTCCTGTCTGAATTATGTATCCAATCAGGAACAGCAACCAGCGATGCAAGACCTGCCGCGATTTGGGGCTCGGTTGGGTGCAGTACATGGTCAGTCATGCGTGCAAGCGTCAACTCTGAGGCTCCCCGGAGGAAATCCGGTTCAGTGCAGGGCATGTTCTCGTAAACAAGTAGGTATTGCGCTGGGAACCCCGCTTGAAAGACAATGCAATGCTTGGGGATTATGGCAGGGGCGTTGTCCTCACATGCGGCTTCTGCAGCTACATCTCTGAAGGAATCACGGGGTGCCCGCGATTCCGCGGAATCGACAGAAGGCAAATGATCCGGTGATGCCTGAAGGAACTCATGGACCGCATGGACAGCACTCCTGTAATCCTCAGGGATCGCCCAAACACATACAGGCAAATTTGAGAACCCAAACAAGAGGAATCCCAGGTGGGCCACCGGTAATAGTCTTCGGGACCGCCTCCTGTGAAGTGCCTGACCCTTACCGCATCGCCTCGTAGGTTCCCATGGCAATATTGGTGGCCGTGCAAGGCCAGCGCTACCAACATCCCAGGCTCGCATCACATGCATGGGCACAAAGGAGCACAAGGGAGTGCTCCGACGGTGCGACGCTGGCAGCATACGCAAGAGGCAGTTGAAAAGGGCAAAGCAGCTGGTCAAAAGCGACAGAAGGACCAAACTGATGAAGAAAGGGTTGACCAGCCGCGCAAAGGCCTGGAGAGAACAAAGGCAAATTATGCCGAGAGGACTGGCAGACGTCCCAGAGCCACCGATACGTCTTTTAGGCGCCAGCGCGAAAGAAAACTCTCGACCGTTAGGGATGAGAGATGCCTGACAAGTCCAAGGGGACATCCCAGGTTGAAGAGCCAAGGCTGAAGATGCAAAACTCCTTGGCAGAGGAACCAGCACACACTCGAAATGCAAAGGAGTGCTGAAGGCTCCGGAGGACAAACCCCCATGCGCCGTGCCTAGATCCAAAGCCCAAGGGCCAGACACAGAGCTAGGGGTGCGAGGCAGAGAGGTCCAGGAAGCCCAATGCAGGGGAAGGAGTTTGAAAGAAGGCACAAAATCTCGGCAACGGGAAGTGTACATCGGCTCGACAGCAACAGAGTCTGGCCACAGCAAAGCTGTACATCCTCCTATGCCTAAGGCGGGTTCAGGGAAAATCGGCAGCCACCTGCAGATACAAGCTGTACAAGGCGGAGCCCATGATGGAAGAAGAAGAGGGAGATCCGCAACGAAGAAGCAGACACCGCGGCTCCCGTCTTGACCGGGGGGCACAAGCGAGGAGGAAGTTCCCAATAACTTCCTCAAGGCAGGGCCCTCCAGCCGACAGGGAGACCTCGGGTCTGTCTCCGCCGAGGACTCCGTCTTCCAATGACACCTCATCAGAATCACTCCAGACTGCCGAACCCTGGGGATATTCCAGTCAATTCGTCCGGATCGTCGTCGATGAGTGCCTGGTCCGGTGGTCGAGCGGCCTCTTCCAATGTCGTATTGGTCTCGTCGTGGCCCTGAGCTGTCGCAGGTTTCTTGCCGATCCCAAAGGGGGCCATAGCTTGCCGCATGGATCTTCGCTTTTCCGAAAGCTTCGCAGATAGTGCGCTCTGCCCTTTGGAAGGAAGGTCTGCTGCTGGGGGTGCACGAGGATCTGCAGGTCCTGCTGTAGTCGCCGAAGTGGGCGCCGGGGATCTGCTCGGTGGCGTAGGGTACCCATCGGAGGTGACAGGTGGCCCTGGGGAAAGATCCATACGATATCCCTGAGAGATCCCAGGTGGGGTGAGAGGTGCAGCACCAGTGGGTCGCGGCGGAGTCGAATGGTCTCCTCTGCGGGTTTGCACAATCTGAAGCATTCTCTCTAGCTCTTGTCTCGTAGGCATATCCGGCTGTTCCTGTTCGACCTCCATGGCAGACTCCCACGCCAAGGGGGGTGGGATGGCTTCCTTGGTGGAGCGCTGCTGCTTGAAGGCTGCGTCCTGAACTTGTAAGTAGGCGGCCATCGTCATGTCTTCCGCCTCCTTGATGTCTGCCGCCAGGCGTCTTTGCTCGTTCTGATGCCTTTCGTGCTCTCGTGCATACGAGTTCCGCATCTTCAATACCCACGCGTCCCAGGAACGCCCCTTCTGTAAGGCTTCTTTTTGAAGCTTCTTCAGTCGGCCTTCCAGCTTTCTGGCTTGGTTGATGGCACTTTGAACATCGTGCACTAAACCGCTGCTCGAGGCACTGCTGGGAGGAGCACGCGGAAGGGAAGTAGAGGTGCTCATCTCCATAACCTCCGCTGCTTGTTGCCAACCTTCGTCGTAGGCGGGGAAATCGTTCTGGCTGGACCGTCCTGGTCGGGGGTGAGCTCGCGGAGAGGCTTTCCATGACCCCTGCCACAAGGACCAGCCACCACCAGCTGATCCGTAGCTTCCGTCCTGCCATCTGTCTCCGCCGGCGGTGGGCTGTCTCCATGGCTGTTGTCCGTAAGGCTGCTTCTTGCCTCGGCCCATAAATTGACTCAGCAGGGAGCTTCGCAGAGCCGGGCACGTCGAGTGGTGAAAAGCCAGGAGAAGGCGTTGCCTTGCCGAAATAGGGCGCCCTAGGCGCAATTTGTGACGCGCTGCTGAACGGCGAGCGCGGAGCCTTCTATGCCACGCGGGCGATCTCGGAATGGCACTTGGGCTGTAGACAGCCAATCAAAAGTGCTGGGGCCGCAGTTTTCCGGCGCTGATGCCGGCGATCTGAGCCCTACATACATACATACATACATACATACATACATACATACATATACCTATATCTATAGATCTATCTATCTACATACATTTACAGTTTTTGTATGTGTTTGTACCATTGCTTCCGCTTCTCTTGGACGTCAGTCAAAAGACTCCCCGAAGAGCTCGAAGTTCCCGTAGCGGCGGGCACGGTCTGCCTGGGCAAAAACAAGATCCCAAACTTCTCTCGGTTTTAAGCGGTTTAGGGCTTAGGGTTTTGGGGTTTTGGTGTTTAGGGCTTTAGGGCTTTAGGGTTTTAGGGTTTAGGGTTGGGGAGTTGTAAGAAATTGTTGGGTTTACGGGATTTTGTGGTTTAAGGCTTAGCGGTTCAGAGTTTAGGGGCTAGGGTTTAGGGGTTAGGGTTTAGGGGTTAGGGTTTAGGCTTTGGGCTTGGGGTTTCGGGTTTGGGGACTTCGGGTTGGGAGTTGTAGGGCTTCGGGGCTTAAAAGAAAGGGGGTAGGGTTCAGTAAGGATGGTCAGGGGCTGCTGGGATTGTACCATAAGGGTTTTGGTATTTCTACAGGAATATTAGGATGTCGACAAGGGCATCTTGGAATTTCTGGAGCGGCATCTTGGAATTTCTGCCAGTTGGGACTGCTAGGGGCACTAGAGATTTCTCAAAGTGCCTGCTGCGGGCAATTGGAGGCTGAGGGCATATGAAGTTTAGCGCCTAAACCCTAAACCCTAAATCGAGAGTTGTGGTTTTTGGGCGTCAGGCCTCTGCATCGCTTAGCGTTTGGGGCTTAGGGTCACAAGCTCACCAGCGTTCAGGGTTAAAGGTATCATATGTGGGCCTGAATAGTCTACACCATGATAGACCCCAAACGCGCATTCTACGATTCCTACCCATAGGCCCCTAAGTAGTTCTTTTTTGTGGATTGTGTTTAGAATCCCACAAGGTAATCCCAAAAAGGAACTACTTAGGGGCCTATGGGTAGCCTTGACTTCCTAAAAAAAGGCGCTATGGGTAGGCCACTATATTCGTTTGGACTCCGGGGAGCGGCAACCTGATGCGTGACTTGAGACTTTCAGCTCTCATGGAGAATTTTGCTGCCCTGTACCCCCAAAAAGCGCCCAAAAAAGCACTCCTACAACACCGTGATACGCAGCAGTTTGCAAAAAAGAAGAAACAATAATGCTAACGGAAATCAGAATGCGATAAGCCCATAAACCGCGAAAGCCTGGCTCAAGCGCTCCTCTGTACAGGCTAGGGGTTGAGGGGTTTACGGTGTGGCTTAGGGTTTGAGGTTCCGGGATAAAGCTGCAACTGTCCCTAAACCCTAAACCCTAAACCCTAAACCCTAAACCTTTGCCGAGCTGCAGCGTTCGTGCCATCGGAGGAAGTGTGCGAGGCCGTTCCAGTCTGGCCTCGCTAATCATCCCCGGTTTAGGGTTTCGGGTTTAGGGTTTAGGGCACACTTGTTGAGCAGCTATCTTGGCCTACATCATGTGAGTTACATAAGTATACATAGAAAATTGAACAGAACAGAAGACAATGCATTATGAATGTAACCCAATACCATAGAAAAAGAGCATAACACCGCATAGGGCATCATAACACAATACACGATGACTCAACACAAAACAGTATAATACATTGGGAAAGAACATGGTATGGTTAGGGGTTTGAGGGTTTAGGGTTTAGGGGTTTTAGGCTTTTGGGGTTTACGAGGGTTTTGGGGTTTGGGGTTTAGGGTTTGAGGGTTTAGGGTTTGGGGTTTGAGGGTTTAGAAGTTTACGGTTGTAGGGTTTATGAGGATATATAATACCAGACAGTACCATACGTTTCGGCTTTACCTCAACGGACATGTTTGGAAGCTCGAGGGCCTTTGGAAGACTTCGGGTTTAGGGCGGGCTAGGGCTCAAGTTCACAAACTCTCCGCTCTCCCCCTTGGCAAAGCCCAAGGCTCAAAGACTATCACACACCTGCCTCGGACCTTCTAAAATGCCAGGCTGCCGATATCATGCACGTGATCTTCACCGGCCATCGCCAGGCCTTCGTAACATGCTCTTAGACAGGTCTCTCGGTTCCTTATAGATGGTGCTCCTGAAAAGTTTCCCGTTGTAACTTCCTTGTACTAGACCGTGCAGTACTACAAGCGCATGATGGTGCGCTAGGAAGTGGTGTGTTCTTTCTGGAATCTAGCACAACGCAAAATATAGCGGCCTTTATGCTTGGAGCAGGTCTACATTATATCATCACACAACGTGAAACTCACGGAATAATGTTCTATACTACATGATGCAGTGCAAACCCTAAACCCGTGGGTACTCTGATTATAGTGACATCACATCCTGAACCCTAAACCTTGCACGGTCCAATCAACCTCAACCCCCCTGACATCATAAATCCTGCCCCCTCCCCGGTAGCGGTGCATGCCTGGCTGCGATGCCGTCCCAACACCCCCCAAGGTTTCCTTTGCTGCCGTGCAAAAAAAGGAGTTGGGGGGTTGAAGGGATTTCGGAATTTGGGGAAGTGTTTGGCCGCGAAGGCGTGGCGACTCTTAAAGCTCGCAGCTCCGGGGATTGACTCACATCCTTAAACCGCAAGGCCCATCCGTCATCGCCACTTCCTAGCTGCCGCAGGACTTGAAACTCTGACCCTGCAACCTGAACCCCAAACCCTATCGCAAGCCCATGAACCCTAACCCCTTCACAGTGAATCCCCATCCCGATAAGACGCCAAGCTTGTCACATAGTCGATGGCTTCTCGGACGACAGCCGCGCCTTCCTGCAGTTTCGGGCTTGTGATAGAGCCTCTACCATTACAGTAGAATAGGTTTGGGGGGGTATACTATGCTGGAAAACATACTGAAACACAGCCCGAGGAATAGTGAAACCAATTCTTCAGGCTTCTATAGCATCTTAGAACCCTAAGAAGGAGGCGTAAGCAATACTTTCAGCCCATTCTTCCACAGATGTTCTGTTCTTCGGGAAGTCGAAGCCATCCTAAAAGCTTTGAGGGCTCCGACGTCGAAGGCCTCCGCCGGAAGCCCCAAAACCCTCGAAAGCAACGAAAAACCGAGAACCGTAAGGGATCCCTTCAAGGATCCCTTTTATAAGGAGCTCTTTAAAAAGGAGCCCTTCACAAAGGAACCCTTAAAAAGGAACAAAGAAAAACGGTGGATATGTGCAGGAGCGACCCAGAGTTCACAAGCAAACGAAACTCAACTCCAAACCCTCTTGCCCTATGGTATTGGTTTCATCTTGGTTATGCTTCTAGCACCCGCCTTCGATGGCCTTGATTGAAAGATCAAGTCTGTCTTGATTTTGCAAGCTCGAACCAGCCCCTTGCTTTTCGAGACCCCCAATGAAACCCTTCAAAACCACCTCCTGCCTTGGTCACCACGCACTGGCCGGCGCGCTCTGGTGGATAGCAATCCTGCAGCCGCAGAACCGCGGCCCCCCATAGTCCAACTTTAACTTTATACCAAGCATACTGGGTTTAGGGAGTTTAGGGTTTAGGGTTTAGGGGGTTTGGGGCCCTTGGGTTCCGGGCTCAAGGTTTGGGGTTCGCGCTGTGCCAAGACAGGAATCTAAAGAAGACACGGCAGGGCCGGTCGGGTTGACAAGGCCTGCGGCTTGGCAGGTCGCTTCTCTCAGAGGGCTTCAACATTGAGCTCCGTTAACCCCCAAATACAAACCCGAACAAGTGTACCCTAGATAGAAGAAGCTGGAAAAGCCCAAAAGGAACTGCAAGAGCCCTGAAAAGCCCTTGCTGCCTTGCCCTTGTAATGCTTGAGCCGCTCTCGTAGGGCATCAATGAGCTCGACTGGCCTCCAGCCGAAAGCTTGGGGCTTCTGCGGCGCAGAGCTTAGTTTAGCGTTTGGGGTCTTAGGAGTTTAGGGCTTAGGATCTCGTGATGCTGTTGAGGGCAATGAGGTCAGCTCTTGATGTTGCTGAGTATTCTTGGCTTAAGACTTATGGGTTCGCCAGGGTGGATTTCGGATCTCCATGGTAGTTGGGGCGATTCAGGGCGTCGGCCTACCTTTCGGGCGCTCGGGCTCCGGACTCCGGCAGAAAAAGTTCTGCATCAAAAAGCCCGAAATGGCCTTAGACTCTGAACCCCTAGCCGTTTCGGCAAACGCTTACCCCAACCTAACATCAAACTGGACAGCCTGAACTCTTTGAGGCTTCGGCCGTAAATGCCGTGCCGTGCATCGTTCATGACTTCAGGGTTTCGAATTGCGAGGCGGGGCTTCATCGGCAAGCACCTCACTTACATGTAAGTCATCCATTCGGCTCTGATCAGCCATGAACCGCAATGCTTCCTAAGGGACGCTCTTCCCGTCAACTCTGAGCGTTTGGCGCTACCAAAGCCTGAAAAACGAGCCGAAGCACCTGTAAACGGCTCTGGATCCCACCGTCCAAAAGCAGTAACCCCCCTCCCCTTTCCTCGTCCGCGCCCAGGTCAGCTCTTCCACTATCCTGGGGGTCGAGGGCTCAGGGTGTAGGGGTTCAAGGTTTAGGGTTTAGAGGTTCTGGGATCCGGGTTTAGGGTGTCTGGGCTCATGGGTGGTAAGCAGGAGGGGTTTGCGGCTTTTGAGTTTTCAAGCTCTTGGGGTCACCTACAACTCAGTCGAAATCTCGCAGAGCTGGTTGGCTTAGGGGGCTCCTGTGCTTTCTCTTGGTTTGCAGCGTCTTCCCCTAAGCCCTGAACCCCGAAACCTTGAATCCCGAAACCCCTAAACCTCTGAAACCCTGAAACAATGGACCCTACCCCAAAGATTCGGGCTCGGAGGCCCAAGTCGCAGACCCTAAACTCCACAGCCCCTAAAGCCTAGGGTTCAGGGTTTATAGGGTTTACAGGGTTTATGGGGTTTACAGGTTTTGCAAGAGTAACCGAACAGCATGAAGCTCTAATACCCTGAACCCTACACACTGGAAGCCTCACGCGGCGGAACCGAAAGCCGCAGCCCCCCAAACCCTCAGGAGCCCCAAGCTGCTTTAAGAACCCCGAAGCCCAAAGCACCCTCAAGACAGAAGCCGAAACCAAACCTCCGAAACCCCGAAGCCGAAACCCTAAACCCTAAACCCTATAAACCCTACAAACCTATAAACCCTATAAACCCTACAAACCCTATAAACCCTATAAACCCTATACACCCTATAAACCCCAAACCCTAAACCTGGACTCCGAAACTCCAAAGCAGTCAAGTCGCCGCTGCTCGAACGCGGCTCGGGCCTCCTCCTCAGCGCTCGGCGCGGGTGTCAAGTTGATAGGGTTTAGGGTTTAGGGTGTAGAGTTTAGGGTGTAGAGTTTAGGGTGTAGGGTTTAGGGTTTAGGGTTTAGGGGTTCGGGTTCATCGGTTTAGGTAAAGTTTAGGTTAGGGTTAGGGTTCAGGAGTTAGGGCTTCAGGAATTTAGGGCTCAAGGGCTGTTTTAGGGCAGACCCTCAACTCCAGAGCTTTGGAAATTGATGTTGTTGAGGGGGTGTGCATGCAAGCTTTACGAGTTGAATTCCTTTCAGAGCCTTCTTCTGCGGGCAGAAAGGTAAACCCCGAACCCCCAACGTCCCCAACGACCACCAAGGCCGAAAACGAGCCTAGTCAAAGCTGTCCTCCATCCCAGGGAGTAGAGAAGCAGAAAGGGACGGCAGTTACCGTCGAAGGCCCATGGCTCGATGGAGGTTTTGGGGGCTTCGGGGCCAAGAGCTTGGGGCCCAGAGACTTCAGCTTTCGCTTCGGGCTGGTAAGATGCAAAAAGCGTTGGGGCTTCCAGTTCCAAACCCTAAGCCGCACCTGGGCCTATTCTCAAGGATCCTTAGACTTTCCTTATATATAAAAACCCGTGAGAAAAAGCGGAGGTTATTTGGGATCGAGGTAGGGCTTTTTGGGGCTCTTGGGACCTGTGTGGCCAAGCGGCTTCGCCCGCTTTGGTTTCAGGGCGAAGCTCAGGAGACGCTGAAAGGCGAAGTCGGACAGCAGGAAACACGACTCCCGCACCCCGGTTTTAGGGACCCTAAACCCTAAACCCTACACCCTTAGCCCTACACCCTAAACCCTAAACCCTACACCCTAAACCGTAAACCCTAAACCCTACACCCTAAACCGTAAACCCTAATCCCTAAACCCATAGCCGGGTCTAGAGCTTTGGTCCATGGGCGTCAAGCCTGCGGCCTTCCTAGCTCCGAGGTCCGGGGGAGAAACCTCTGCAGTTCACAGTTTAGGGTTTAGGGTTTAGGTTTTAGGGTTTAGGGTTTAGGTTTTAGGGTTTAGGGTTTAGGGTTTAGGGTGTAGGGTTTAGGGTTTAGGGTTCAGGAAACTCTGAGACTGCATGTCACGCGTCCTCTCTCTGCTCATGTTGCTGCTCTCGCTGTCTTCAGCCGTGTGCTGCTAAGGTTAAGGATTCGGGCTTATTTAAGATTCCTGACACGAGTGGCTATCCAGGGTCTTTCGGTGGTGTAGGAGTGTAGGATCGCAAGCAATGATATCTGAGACTTTCAACTTAAGTATCTGGAAGGTTCACCTTCTTGAAACAACATTTCCAAAACCCTGAAACTCCAAACCCGAAAACAAGACACCCCTTGAAGAGAGAGAAGGGTGCTTCGATAGAAAAGCCAGAAAGTACCTTTTTGCTGCCACAGGACGATCGCACTGCAGTCGTGCCGTGAAACTTCCTGAGTTGCCTTTGGAGACCCATCGTACTTCCCTAGTCTTTTGTGCGTTCAGAAATATGTAGCATAGGGTTGCTTTAAGATGAAAGTTCTTTAAGGGTCTTAAAAACCAAGAACAGGGTTTTGGGGATCAGTTTTGCAGAATGGTATAGGAACCATTACAAGGGTGTATACATCAATGAGGGGGGTCGGATCTACGTTGCCTGAACCAGCACTAGAAAATGAACACCAAAGGCCATAACAGCACCAAGAGCAGTAGATATCATGATGTTAATAGTAGCAATGAGAATAACTGTCCTCATCACATGTTGATACCATCCTCGTTGGCAGTGTCACGCTCCGCGCATCATCACCACCATCTTCACTGTCGTCACCACTACCAGGATCAACATCACCGCGATCACTACGGTCGTCAACAGCATCTCCGTCTCCATCATGATCATCATCATCATCATCATCACCACGATCACCATTCTCCTCATCATCATCATCATCATCATCTCAGCACCTGGTCTTCGGCGGTGTTGAGTCTGCCGGGTTTTCTTACGTAAGCTCCGTGTAAGGTTTGTATAGCAGGCTGGGGCTTAAGGCTTAGAATGTGGGGCTAGGGTTTTCGGTTTCGGGCTCGTGCCTCCTGCTTCGGTTGTTTTGCTTTTTTGTTCAGGCTCCGGGGCCTATCGCACCGGCCCAGCCCATGCATCTCCAAGCACACCCTGAGGCTCATCAGACTAAAGCTGCTCCTCAGCAGACAGAACCGTCCATGCACATAGCTTCTCCAACATACTCGAGTTCGGGGCGGCTTCCTATATCCCGTTATGAACCTAGCATGCACTCATCCCGAAATACCCTGGGCCAGGATCTTTCCGTCAAGCCGGCGTGGAACGATCCCTTGATTCAGGCCAATTCCAAGAAACTCCAAAACCGCAAACCCAAACCCCCAAACCACAAAAAAAACAACACCCTAAACCCCAAAACCTTCAAGCCCTTACCCTAAACCCTGACCTTAAGCCACCAATAAAAATCCCAAACCCCAAACATTAAAGCCCTAACCCTAAACCCGAAGAGACACACACACAGAGACAGACAGCACACTAAACCCCAAAAACCTTCAAGCCCTCACCCTGAACCCCAACACCTTCAAACCCCTAAACCCCCTGAAAACCCCAAAAACCTTCAACCCCCTACAGCCCCTAAAGTCCCTAAAGCCTAAACCCCCCAGAACCTTAAGGCCCTGACCCCCTCAACCCTTAAAAAGATCTAACCCTAAACCCTGAACCTTTAAACCCTAAACCCTAAACCTTTAAACCCTAAACCCTGAACCTCTAACCTAAACCCTAAACCTTTAAACCCTCAACCCTTCAAAAAGAACTCGCAGGATCCCCCGACTTCGGGTGTGGAGGAAGATCCGTGCATGGCTCTTCGAACCATCGACCCGAGCCCGACGAATGCGAGCTGGCGTGACCGCTTAGGGTCTAGGGGTCCAGGGTTTAGGGGGTCTAGGGTTTAGGGGTTTTGGGGGTTTAGGGTCTAGTGTTTAGGGGTTTTGGGTGGTTTAGGGCTTAGGGATCAAAGGTTTAGGATTTAGGGTTAGAGGTCCAGGGTTTAGGGTTAGAGGTTTAGAGATTTGGGGTTTAGGGGTTTGACAAGGGGTTCGGGGTTTGGGGAGGCGAAATCCGAAAACCAAAACTCTACATCCTGAACCCGACACTTAGGACTCTGCCGGAAAGGGGGTGGGGGGGGGGGGGGG
>CAJNJA010066920.1:2147-22747 GCA_905231915.1 Symbiodinium necroappetens
TTTTGGTTTAACCAATTCTATATTAGGGATCCTAAATGGTAACCCCAAAAAGGAACTACAGTGGAGACTATAGGTAGAGTTTAGGGTTCAGGAGTTCAGGGTTTGGGGTTTTGGGTTCAGGGTTTTGGGTTTAGTATTTTGGGTATGGGGTTAGGACTTCGTGACGGTTTAGAGGGTGCCCGGACAGGTTTGTGAACATTGTGTGTAGGTAGGTGTCCTGTTGTGGATACTATTCATACACCCCTTACCTCACGTCTCTTGTACTTGAGCACTCACATGCCCCTTACCTCACATCTCTTGTACTTGTGAGGACAGCAGGAGATGGCCCAAAGTCAGAAGTCAGATGCCTCGACAGCCTCGGAATCCTTGAAGCCTTAAGAGCCATGCCTGCAGAGCTCGAGAAGCGCCGCGGAGCGCGACTTGGGCCGCTGCTGCTGGTCCTGCTCGCTGCCTTGGCTCTTGCGGAAGCTGGGATCGTGTTAAGGAACTTAGTTGAGGTTACAATAATAGGAACTTAGTTGCAGGTTACAATAATCGGAACTTAGCTGAAGTTACAATACCAAGGGGTTTATGGCAAATAATTCGGCTTCCTTATATTCTGGTGACTTAAGATTAAACCCTAAACCCTAAACCCTAAACCCAAGCCCTAAACCCCTAAACCCCGAAACCCTTAAGCCCTAAACCCTAAACCCCGAAACCCTTAAGCCCTAAACCCTAAACCCCTAGCCCCTGAACCCCTATACCCCCTAAACCCCCTAAACCCCCCCTAAACCCCTAAACCCCTAAACCCTAAGCCCCTAAACCCCTAAACCCTAAGCTCTTTTCGCAAGAGCTCAGGAAGGGCTGGGCTTTAGCCTCCCGGTGCCTCGACGCCAAGCCCTCGGATCAGCGCTCTCCTTGGCCTTGGGGGCTGCCCTGCCAGGAGCTAGGTTCCCGAGTAGTAGCCTTTTGCCCTTTTCCTTTGGGGGTCTCCTTATTAAAGCCGAATATTAGGAAGATTAGGGGGCGGCCCTGTCAGGAGAAAACCCCAAACCCTAAACCCTGGAGCCTATAAGCACTAAGCCCTAAACCCTAAGCCCTAAACCCTAAACCCTAAACCCAAACCTTAAACACTCTAAAAGCCCTAAGCCCTAAACCCTAAACTGTGACATCAACCCTGGGGCCTAAACCCATAGTATTGCTTCGCCAATAGCAATCATGAGAGGCACTAGGTGTCTGTTTACCGTAAACCCTAAACCGTAAATCCTAGAAAACATGAAAGATCGGGGGTTTGGATACCCTGAAGCCTAAGCCCTACAAACCCTAAACCCTAAACCCTAGAAAGCATGAAAGATTGGGGGCATTGGGGCTCTGGGTCAAAGCTGCCCTGCCAGGAGATGAGGCCCGGGCAGCGACTGCCTCGGCGGGAGCCTCTCCCGTCTTCGTGGACTCGGCGATCTTTGAGCGTTTCTTTGGGGGGTTTAGGGTTTAGGGTGTAGGGTTCTATAAGGGTTCTATAAGGGTCTTCTTGGGATTTAGGGTTTAGAGTTTAGGGTTTAGGGTTTAGGGTTTCTGGTGGGGTTCGCGTTAAGGAGTTACGGTTTAGGGGCTTCCGGTTTAGGCTTGAAGTTCATTATGGTAACTCAAGTTGAGTTCCTGAACCCTTGGCATCAACATAGCCCAAAAGCCTTATATAATAGGGTCTTGGACCCAAAAGCCTTAAACCCAGGTTTGGAGCACTTCAAGGACATCGGCGTCCCAGCCACACTGCAAGACCCCATTGCGCGGGCGGCGATTGCAGATGGCACCTGCCGCTTAGTGGTGCCACCGGGATCTGGTCCCTTTCCCCTGGACGGCTACGATTTCTGGCACCACAACCCGGAAAGAGTGAATTCCGTCCTAAAGGCGTTGGGAAGTGTCCGAAATAACCCCCAACACCCAACTCCCAAACCCTACAACCCCAAGTCCCAAAAAACCTCCTACATCCCCAAAACCTGAACCCTAACACCCCCAATCATCCTCAAAACCCTAAAAACCCCAAAACCCTGAATTCTAAACCATGGAAAGGCCTTGGCTGAGTTGCCCTCCAGCTCCCAGCCCTCGAAGTTCGTGAGGGCGGCAACGAGGTCTCCCAATGGGCTCTTTTCGCTGTTTGAAGTCTCAGGACCCTAAACCCCAAACCCTAAGAGCCCTAAAAACCCTGGAACCTAAGCCCAAAACCCTAAAAGCCCTAAACCCTAAAACCTAAACCCACCACCAAAAAAGGGGGCGCGGCTCTTAATCCCAACAACCACGGGGCCATCCTAGGCAAAGAAGCAGCTCCCGAATGCCTGCTTCTTCGGTCTCCGAGCAGAGATCCTCGGACCAGCAAACACCATTACCCGCGGGGGGGTTTGGGGGTTTGGGGGTTTAGGGGTTTAGGATTTTGGGGGTTTGGGGTTTGGGGGTTTAGGGGTTTAGGGGTTTAGGGGCTTGGGGTTTAGGGGATTTGGGGTTTAGGGGATTTTGGGGTTTAGGGTTTAGGGTTTAGGGGGTTTGGGGTTTAGGGGTTTGGGGTTTAGGGTTTAGGGATAATAACAATAAGAAGAAGAAGAAGGAAAAATAAGGACACTAACACTAATAATAAGAAGAAATAAGTAATGATGAACAAAATAGTTGATAACTAATACGTATCTATGATAGCCAAGCATACATCATCCGTCATTGATAACGGATAGTCCAATAGTTAATGATTCAAAGCTCCTCGGGCCCCCAAATCAACTACAACAAGAAGAACAACAGCACTGACTTAACGAGCTTGCAAGTTTTATTTGGGAGTTCGGATGTCTCTCGTCTCTGTTGTAGTTCGTTTGTCGGGTTACCTCACAGGATCCTGAATATAGAATTGGTTAAAGCAAGAAAGGAACAGAGCAGTGGAGACTATGGGTAGCATGGGGCTGAGGGCCTATGGCTTGATGAGTTGATGAGTATCACAGTTTCTGTTTTTGGGTCGCTAAGAAATGGTATAGGGCTGATCGAGCTTGGGTACAGGGCCTACAGCATTTATGGGGTTTCGGGGTTTGAGACTTCCGTGATTAGTATACTGCTGCCAGCTTCGGCTTGCCAAATAGTGCAGTGCTTATAGGCTGATAAGGTTTTAGGATTTAGGGCTTAGAGTTTCGGGTGTATGGATGTTTACGTTTTGCGGGTTTGGGACCCAGGGATTACAAACTTCCTATTTTGATCACTCGATGTTTTAGGGTTTTTTGGGGCTGTTGGAGTTTAGCGTACAGGGGTTATGAATGTTCATGGTGTAGGGTTTAGGGTCGAGTCAAGCAGGCCAACTGGTAGTACAGGGTTTTGTATTTTGTATAGGGTCCAGGGATTAGGATACTACTTTGTTTTTTTGGAGTTTCCTTCTGACAAGATTGAACAACAATCAGAAGCACCATCATCATAAGGTTAACCAGTGGTACAAAGTGGTCATCATCATGCTCATCATCAATAATTGTTACTGCAGAGAAAAGGGTCACCATATGGGTAGTTCTAATCCTTGATCCCACTTCACAGAACCCTAAACCCTAAAGCCCTATAACCCTAAAACCCAAAACCCAAAAAACCTAAAAACCCCAAGCCCTACACTGTGGAAAAAAGGGTATCCATAGGCCCATAAGGGTTCCTTTAAGGGTTGATTCCTTGCTAAATTAGGCTCCCTTTTCGGGGGTCCTTGTTATAAGGGTGCCGTACTATATTGGGGACCTAACAAGGGACCCTATTGCAGAGAACTACCCTTTCCCTAAGGGTCCAAAGGATCTAATAATCATGTACTTGGGGTTACGGATAGTATTTTTGTAGGTTAGTATGCAGAAGAGTATATGATTATGAGGTACTTGGACCCTAAACCCTAACCCCAAACCCGAAACCCTAAACCCTAAACCCTAAACGTTAATGGGGAAGCGAGGACCAGCAAGCTCGAGCTCTATGAGCCGTCTGCCTTGGCCAAGACGCTTTCCAACTGGCACCGGGTGCTTTGCGACCCGAATTGCGACGACCCCGCAGAGGTGAGACAATAGGGGACTTACGGTTGATGATATACGTCCTGCAGTACCCACAATAAGGAACATACCATAATTCCCATAGTTTAGGGTCCTTAAGGTCATGCTAAGGATTTATATCATCAACAGTATGAATTGGAATAGAGGGGGGGTCTTATTGGAACAGGGTTTGGGATCTAGTATGCTGAAGTTCTGGAAGGGAATACCTGCAGAGATGAATATATGCATATATATATACACATACGGGTCTCATTGATTAGCATAGGGTCTGGTCTTGGTTCTATTCTAGTATACTGAATTTTTGGAAGGGAATGCCTGCAGAGGAGCCTCAGCAGCAAGCCCTCACCACCGGCTTCATTTGCATGGCGGTTTGCGACACGGCGAAGATGAAGCTGACCTCTGCCGCTATGGGCAGCTTCTCACAAAGTGTAGCAGCGGCTCAATCAACAGCGACAAGCATGTGTGCTGCCATGCCATGGACCATCACAAGAGGGCCACTAACGCCACTGGATGGCCTGAAATCCTACGACGCGATTGCTGCAGCGACTACGCCATGGCGAAAGGTATGTGGCTGCACCGCATGATGTGACGCTGAACCTTTTTTTTTCGTGATCTGCTGCCAGGGCCATGTCAATCTGCCTTGGCTAGCATGACATACAGCTATTGAGAGCGCGACGAACTCTTGCTGGATGATCTAGAGCCTCTGCTGATGACCGTCTAGGCTGTGGCCGAAACATGCCCAGAGCACCACAGATTTCCGCGCCGCTGTGCACTACACGACACAAACCGCAGACCAACACACCAGAATTGTACATGTGTATGTCATACAATGTAGTATGTGGGCAGTCGGGTTGAGTTTCAAGGGAGGGAGTAGCTCTCCTTGGCTTTTGTGGAATCTTCCAGGAGCATGGGTCCCTTCACAGTGTAGGAGAAGCAATGGAATATAGGCTGCCCCGTGGTTCTCGACGTTAGTCAAGGTGAATATTCCTGTGTCTTTTGGGGTCACGTTTCAGTGACCTTGTCGACTGCAGTAAACAAGTTTTAGCAACAGATCCAGTGCATGATAGGGTTGATGATATGAATTTTGCATTACCCATAGTGTGGAATACACCATAGCTCCCATAGTTCAGGGTCCTCCAGGCAATGCTAAGGATTTATATCATCAACCACACGTGCTGTTCTTCATCTTGCAATTTTCCGGGGCACTCGGTCCGTCAATCTCCCAAGAGGCCGATTAGTACGATCGCCCCCCGAACTTGGCAACTGATAGGGTTTAGGGTTTAGGGTTTAGCGCGATCGCCCAACTCATAAGGATGTTCTCGTGTTGCCATTAGGGTAGTTCTCTAATTCGATCCGCTTTTCAATTCCCGAAAATAGTACGACACCCTTGTAAAAGGGACCCGAAGAAAGTCCCTATACCCATGAGTCTTTCGCATGCATATCCAGGCAATCCTGCGCTGCAGACCTCTTGGAAGCAGGCCTCACCAAGGCCAGGTTTTGGAGCAGCACTAGTATGTTGTTAGTACTCTTGTGATTATTCTTACGACTATTGTTATTGTTGTTATTATTGTTGTTATTATTGTTGCTATTATCAGTATTATTATTATTGTTATGGTTATGGGTATGGTTGTGATGATTACTATCATTATTACGATTATTATGACCGCTATCATCAGTGTTATTGTCATTACTATACGGGCTCGTTTGCTGAGTCATGTGCAAAGCATTGGTAGCACTGGGCGTTGCAAGGTCACCCTGCTTCGCTGAAGCTTCAGATGATTAGCCCCCTAAACCCTAAACCCTGATCTTGGCTGGGCCGCTCCCGTGACAGACTCCATGTCGGACTCTTTCTTTTTGTCATGTTGTCAGTGCCGAACCTTTATCCCAGCATCGAGACATTCACTTGTGAAGCGGAGCTGTGCTCAGCAGTGTATGGTCCTTTTTGCAATTCAAACCACGTGCTAAGGCTCAGCCGCCTCATGCCAAAGTAGTGGCAATATAGGGGTCTGCATAACTAGTTAAAATGTGCCATTAATTACATTCCTTATGTAACTATCTACGTATAAGGGCCCGCTTAGTAGTGGGCAGCATGGATTCCTTAAGCCACCGGGTCATGTCAATAGGGTTACTTAGTTTACTATAGTATGGACGTTTAGTAAGTACCCATACGCTCCTAAGTAATTCCTTTTCCTGGCTTATATTCAGAATCCTGTAAGGTAGTCCCCCCTAAACCCTAAACCCTAAAACCCTAAACCCTAAATCCCATATTGTAATCCCCAAAAAGGAACTACTAAGGAGCCCCATGGGCAGTATGTAGTATCATCGTTGCGCAAGAGTCTTGTTGGTCGGAGAGAGTTTTGCAGGCTCATGCTTGCGGACCCCAAACGGGGAAGGCACATTTTTTGGTTTTTCCAGGTGGACTCCTGAAAGGGAAGCTTCCTAGCCTTTAGACGCCGTGGTGCCATGACATGCAGCGGTACCTCATTGACTCCTCTGGCCCAATATGCGAAATCCTTGCAGACCAGCCGAGCTGAGGGTGCCCCCATGCATTTCCCCATGTACACGGTGCCTTTGGACACTTTGCTGGAGATGACCAAGGTCGAACCTCACGAAGTGCTGAAGGCCAAAGACATGCTGGTGGACTTTCAAAGGCCCATGGGCAAAGCCGCGTTTGTTTCGCACCAGTGGGTCGCCCCTGACCACCCCGACCCCGAGTTCAAGCAGATGAGGGTGTTGCAGGAGGCGCTCAAGGAGATGAAGAATGGTAACCTGCAGAGCATACCTGTGGAACTTGTTTCTGAGGCCGCAGAAGGACATATAAAGCCCTTGCCAACATCAAGGCTTCTGTCCGAACCGTTGTTCTTCTGGTATGACTATTTCTCCTGCCCGCAGAAAGATCGGTTGAGCCGAAGCATGACATCACTTTTCTCTCCCGAGGGCGAATCTGGAAGTAAGCTGCTGAATGCTATCAACAGCATCCCAGCCTATGTGCAAGAGAGCTCCTTCTTTTTCGCGCTTGTTCCCGTCTTAGAAAATCCGCGCTCCTGCAACTTGATCACGCCTCTGACTTGGCAGTCCCGAGGATGGTGTCGCCTCGAGAGAACATGCGGAGAACTCTCTCAGCAACACTCCTGTATCATGGTGAAAAGCCCCAAAGACGTTGAGCTCATAGCAGGTACCTGTGCATTCCTTCGCGCCGGATGTGGTCCGGTGGGCGAGGGCGTCTTCACTGTGCCGCAGGATCGCTTGAAGCTTGGACCAGTCCTCGTGGCGGCACTGAAACGCCGGATGCTTCGCTTGCTCAAAGCCCAGGACTTGCCGGGGTACCTAGGTTCCCGACTAGTACCCTTTTGCCCTTTTTCTTTGGGGGTCTCCTTATAAAGCCGGATATTGGGAAAAAAGGGTACCCTTATTATTAGGGGGTTCCTGGGGAACCTAGAAGCCCTAAAACCCCCTAAACCCCTAAACCCTAAACCCCAAATCCCCAAAATCCTAAACCCCTAAACCGGGGAACCGAGGTACCGTGCGCTCTTGAACCAGCAGCACCTGTTGCTCAGGGGAATGAATCCCGAGGCCGCCGTTCAGCCCTTCTTGGAGATGGAAGAAGACCCTTACCTTAACCCCCAAAAGTAGGTAAAATAATGGCCCGAAACCTATAAAGGGTTATGGTTCTACATACTTTTGGGCTTTAGAAGGTAACCTTTTTGACCTTTTCGGGATGTTGAGATGGAAGAAGACCCTCTGAGGCTGAGTAGGTCCTTTTTTGACCTTCTGGGGCTAGTATACAAGGCCTACTGCTATACTTCGAAAGGTTAACCGTTTTTTGGGGCTAGAATAACTCAGCAACTAAGGACCCCTTTGCCTCGGGTTTGGGGGACTCGACCCTCGTCACCACTTTTTTCCAGCAGAACGGCTTCCGCAGCGTGAGGGAGATCGACCGGGGGGGCTGGTCCCCTCTGCACTACGCCGCCCTCAAAGGGGACCCCTTGCTGGTGGAAGATCTGCTTAAGATCCGAGCAGACCCGAACCAAGGAAGCAAGAAAGTCCACCCGGCCATCGGACAGCCGTCTGGGACTCCACCCTTGTCCATTGCTTGCATCTTCAAGAACAATGAGGCCGCGAAGCTTCTCCTGTCCGCAAAAGCAAGAGTCGCAAATCGCATGTTTGTCCGTGGCCCTTTCAATTGCGCAGCCCACGCAAACAACACAGAAGCCATCCAGATCCTTTGCCAGGCTGGGTGCAGCCCGGCTCAAACGAATGTCTTTGGCGTGAGTGTCATGGATGGTGCTGCCTATCATGGAGCATTGGAAGCCATCAATGAGCTTCTTTCTCAGAGCACTGCAACTGCCCTCAATCCAACTTCCGCCCTCTATAATGCAGCAATGGGGGGCGGGAGTGCTGATGTGGTGCACCGACTGCTCGAAATGAGGGCAAACGTGAATGCACAAACAGATGAACACTGGAGGCGCACGGCCATGATTCGGACCTTATACAAAGTGAAGGTCCTGCAACACCGGCTTGGCAAGGTCACCATGGTAAGCAAGATTTTGTACCACGCAAAGGGCGCGACTCCTTTGATGATCGCCTTGCTGACTGGCCAGCAACTAGGATCCCCAGTAGTACCCTTTTGCCCTTTGTTATTTGGGGGTTTAGGGTTTAGGGTTTAGGGAATCTTGGAGAAAGGGTACCCTTATTATTAAGGGTTTTTTTGGGGGGAACCTAGAAGCCCTAAAACCCGAAACCCTAAACCCTTAAACCCGAAAACCCTAAACCCCAAATCCCCAAAATCCTAAACCCCTAAACCGGGGAACCTAGGCACGAATGCGCTGCAGCTTTGATTGCGGCAGGAGCAGCTTTGACTCCGCGGAACTCGAGGGGATGGAGTCCTATCTTCGATAGTTCCCTAAACCCTACACCCCAAACCCTAAACCCTTTTTAACCCTTAGGTCCCTAAGCCCTAAACCCTAAACCCTAAACCCTAAACCCCTAAACCCTAAACCGTTCTCCAAGACCGAACCAGTAAGCTGCTAGGGTTTTTTGCAGAAGTTGAGTAGTCACCTGAAAGTTTGCGTGGACTACTGGGGAAGTAAGGACTGCGGCGGACTTCTTGCAAGGGCATTCCGTGCCAGAGTTCTTGCGCGAGGCGTTCGAAGGAAGAGTGGAAGCGTGTCAGAGGGTGTCACAACTCTCGCGTGGCTGGGTCAGGCAGAGGATTTAGGGATTGAGGCCCCTACATTAGTCGCAAGGCTTGTTGTAAGCACGCAATGTGTAGTTGCACGGGCGGATGAACTGCCACCACAGCATGCTTGATGCTGCATATCCGGGTAGTGATGCCTGTATCCTGCATGTGCACTGTGCATGCCTTGGCGCATTTGATGCGGAAAGTATTTTTGATCCCACTTCAGCTTTGTGCTGCTCCAGGTATGCTTCCTGAACTGGTCGGGCATACCTGCAGCCACCCTAAAGTCGTGTGTGCACTGTAAGTTCTGTGTCTTGTCAGGATTTAGGGTTTCAGGGCTTTTAGGGTTTTAGGGTTTTGTGTTTGGGGTTCTACCCGCGCACCATTGCACATCAAACCCGAGTGACATCTGGCCTCCAGGGGCCTCATGTCACCGCTACTCAGTGTCACCAAATTCGAAGAGCGCAGGTGCATATCCCTGAGGGATTTTCTCGAAGAGACGGGTATCCTCCAAGGGTTTTTCCATGCGATATCCTGAATAGCTACCTTCTTGACTGCCGCAGATGAAAAAGTATTTCAGTGCTGTTGCTGGCCGGTTGATTTCGCGAGCCACACTCAGGAGCACTCCAAACCCTAAACCCTTAAAGCCCTAAACCCCTAAGCCCTAAACCCCTAAACCCTTAACCCCTAAACCCCTAAACCCTAAAAGGCCCCCCTTTGTCATAGCCTTCGGCACGCCAGGCCCTTGGTCAGCTGGTCGCGGCCACGGGCGCATGAATCGGGAGGAGGCTGGGGAGTCGGAGTAATATAGGAGGCTGAATGATTAGAATAGGGTTTGGGGTATATTATACTATACTTATAATAAGGAACCCATAAAACCCTTATTCTAATTATTAAGGCCCCTACATTAGCGCCTTCTTTGGGTTTTTTTTTCGGGTTTGGGGGTTGTAGGGTTTAGGGTTTGGGTTCGGGGCTGATGGTTGAAGGTTGAGGGTTGAGGGCTTCGGGTTGAGGGTTCAGGATCTGGGGTTCTGATGTTTGTGAGTTGCTCAAAGATGTGGGGGCCAGGGGTGGGCAGCACGTGGGTCTGCGTATAGAAGTCGCTTCCCGACGGCATGGTGTTTGACCTTAGAGGCTGCGAGCCTGGGTTAGCTCTTCAGAGTTTAATCGGCTAACCCTTGCAGTAACCCATTGCAGTAGAGGACAACTAATTACAACTGGGCAAGGCGTGCCTGCTAGGAGGTGTTAGGGACATGACCTTGTATCGGCACTGACACCACAGTGTTTTGTCTTGAGCTTGGTTCACCGGAACTGTATGTGTAAGACATGGATCAAGGCTTTGTGGTCTTCTCCTTTCCCTTCAGGTTTTCCTTTAAACCCGAAACCCTAGATCCCTCCAAGAGCTCAATAAGGGGGTCCCTTGAAGCTGTTCTATGTTCCATAGGACCACACTCACCCGATTTCCCGGCGGCCACTTCAGATCAAAGGTAGCCTCCGGTGCTTTTCAGAGCCAGTTAGCGCAATGATGTCTCGTTGGTCTGCATTGCTATGCTGGGTCCTGAGCCAGACTGTGACAGGAGACTTGAACACTCAGGTGGAACGGTTCCTTTAAGGGTTTTTCTTGAAGGGCGTAGTATAAGGGCTTCTAGCAGGGTTCTAGGGTTTAGGGGCGTTTGTCATTTGCATGGGGTTTTGGGATATACTCTGCTGTAATTTTATCCGGGAGCTCCAATGTCTAAGAGACTCTAATTGATTGCCGTCCCCATACATATGCAGTTCCGACCCGAAACCTCCAGATAAGGACCCCTTTTAGGGTTTAGGGCTTAGCAGATAACGACCCCTTTTAGGCTTTAGGGTTTAGCAGACAAGGACCCCTTTTAGGCTTTAGGGTCTCTTTTAGGGTTTAGGGTTTAGCAGATAAGGACTCTTTAAGGGTTTAGGGTCTCTTTTAGGGTTTAGGGACCTCTTTTAGGGTTTAGGGTTTAGCAGATAAGGACCTCTTTTAGGGTTTATAAGGTCTCTTTTAGGGCTTAGGGACCTCCTTTGAGGGTTTAGGGTTTCGGGTTTAGCCCAGCAAGTTGCCCCCTGGAGCTTCCAGCCTGGAGAACAGTACCAGGGTTCTTGTGACAAGGGCCTGAAGCCAGGTCGCCGTAGAATTTCTTTGGTTCTACATCATACGGTTGATGATATAACAAGATCCCGCATGAACCATAATAAGGAATGATGATATGAACCATAATAAGGAATATACCATGAATCCCATAGTTTAGGGGGCCTTAAGGTGATGCAGGATTTAGATCTTCAACAGTAGTGCAAGGACCCTTATCCCAAAACACACTAAGTATGGTGACTTTTCAGTAACGGCACCAGGATCTGTATGTAGGACCTCGAATCCTTAACCACAATACCACGATGGTTTATCAGAAGCCCTCAGGTGAGTCCCTAAACCCTCAAAGCCCTTAACCCTGAATAAACCCCAAAGCCTCAATCCCTTCAGGTACAGTAGCCCCTAAAGCCTATAAACCCTAGACTTAAAGAAGCCTTAAATCCTCAACCCTAAACCCTAGAAGCCCTTAAAGAAGCCCTAAATCTTAAACCCTAAACCCTAGAAGCCCTAAACCCCCTAAAATCCTAAACCCCTAAACCCTAGAAGCCCTAAATCCCCTAAATCCCCTAAAATCCTAAACCCCTAAATCCCCTATTGCCCTTCAGGTGAGTCGGAACCTCCGGCAGGGAAACCTAAACCCTATAAAGCCTAAACTTAAAGAAGCCAGCCCGAAGCCCTAAACCCCATACCCTAGAAGCCCTAACTCCCCTAAATCCCCTAAAAAGCCCTGCAGGTGAGTCGGAACCTCCGGCAGGGAAACCTGAGTGCAGGAAACCAAAGTCAGAGCTCCTCTCGGGACCAAGGCAAGGGCCTAAGAGCCTGGGCCTTAGGAGCTTTAGTACCCTTTTGCGCTTTTTTTAGTTGGGTTTAGGGTTTGGGGTTCAGGGTTTAGGGTTCAGGGCTTTGGGTTTTAGGGTTCAGGGTAAGGGAGTTTAGGGTTTAGGGTTTAGGGTAAGGGCCTAAGAGCCTGGGCCCTGGGAGTTTAAAAGTTGAGGGTTTAGGGTTTCAGGATAAGGGCCTAAGAGCCTGGGCTGTGGAGTTCAGGGCTTAGGGTTTAGGGTTCAGGGTTTAGGGTTTAGGGTAAGGGCCTAAGATCCTGGGCTCTGGAGTTTAAAAGTTTTTGGAGTTCAGGGCCCTAAACCCTAAACCCCGTAAGCCCTATAAACCCTATAAGCCACCAAAAACCCTAACCCCTATAGTGTTCAGGGGTTAGGGTTTGGGAGTCTCGGAGTTGAGGAGTTTAGGACCCCAGGAGTTCAGGGTTTAGGGTTTCGGGGTTTAGGGTTTGAGGGTTTAGGAGTTCAGGAGTTTTGGAGTTTAAAGGGTTTAAGGGCCTAAATGTCTGGGATCTGGAAGTAGGGCCTTTCTTCGCTACCTTTTGGTTTCTGGATCTGGGGAGTCCCTTCTTAGGTTTTTTTTGGCCATATCTTCCACCGCAAAAATTCGGGATTTTCCTGGACTTTTTTTTGTCTCAGCCAAGGAGTTGCGAACCAGACGAGCAGCGCCAATGGTTCGTTTGAAACCGCAGAAGCAGCGTTCCCAATTTTGGAGGCTCATCCTTTGCTCCCCCCGAATGTCTCCATCCACATGGAAGCCGGCACAAGTCCCTCGGTAAGAAAAGGGGGCCTTAATGGGTTTAGGGTTTAGGGGCCTTAATGGGTTTAGGGTTTAGGGGTTTAGGGGTTTAGGGGTTTAGGGGTTTAGGGTTTAGGGTTTAGGGTTTAGGGTTTGGGGGCTATACTATACTAAAGCTATGATAAGGAACCGCAAAACCCGATTCTAACTATTTAAGGCCCCTACCGAAACGCCCCCCCCCCTCATTTGGCCATTGGGATATTTTTGTATTTCCTTTATTTGGGCTAAACGAGATCCTATGATTAGTTTACAGGTGAATTGAAGACACTTAGACCCAAAATTCTAAACCCTAAGCCCCAAACCCTAAACCCTAAAGTCCAAACTGCAAAAACCCGCAAATCCTAACAGCCTAAACCCTTAAAGCCCCTTTAAAGAACACCCCAAAAGGATCCCGTACAGGCTATAGAGACCCTAAACCCTTACAGGGGCGCACCCAGGTCCGAGCAATTTCACCCCAGTCGCAGCCTTCAAATCGGCATCTGGTTGGGTTGGCTGCTGGTACTACGGCTGCCGCGGCAGCTCCTGGGCTCGTCTCGAGGTACTTTGCGGTTGAGTTGCCATAACACGGAAACTGTAGTACTTACTGTACGTCCCCATGATTACCATACTATACGTGCACTAAGGAAAACAGGTAAGGTAGTATGGTTCCCTATTGTGTTAGCTTGAGTTCCTGAGCAAGAACCCAGGCTACCATCCTGAGTTCTATTGCCAATGCAACAGCGGCTGCACTCGGTACCGGAACTGTTGTTGGGACTACGGCAAGATGCTGGGATCTGAAGTACTTATGTTCTTGTTTTTGCTGTTGGTTTTTGTGTTAGGGCCGTTTGCCGATGTACTGACGGGTTCGGGTTCCTTCAGCCATAAAGAAACCTTCTACTACTCATTGCAGTAGCCAACTGCACTGATCTCTCGGCTCTTCCTGCTACGTAATCCTCTAAGGCACTAAACCTTAGACCCTAATTCATTCTTTAAAGGTTGAAGATACAGTATATGGTCGAGGTTCTCCTTGCATGGATGGAGTCCAGTGTACACGTGAAACCACCACAGAGCATTGCCAGCCAAGCGGTAAGAATTGACCGAGATTCGACCAGCAACACTGCAACTGCAACTCCCACATCACTGCAGAAATTCATCCATCACTTGACGTACAGGGATAGCACCCGGACCCGAAACTCTGACCAGCCTATACACGAGAGAGAATTCTTGGAGATGCGTGCTAGGAGATTACCCTGAACTCTGGAAAGATGGCGAGGCGTAGTATTGGATGTAAGGTTTGGGTTTAGGATGGTTTAGGCAACCTAGGGTTTAGGGTTTAGTTCTAGGACATTTTCAGGTGGGTAGTTACCGTTATAGGAGCCTTATAGAAGGTCTATATACCTTATAGAAGCCTTACAGAAGCCCTATATACCCTAAATTCCCCACCGGTAGTTTCCTTTAAAGGATTTGGGGTTTAGGCAGGGTTTAGTAGGGTTTCACAACCCAGGAGGTGTGGCTGGCAGAGGCCACCGCCCGACAGCCGCCGCCGCCGGAGCCGGCGTCGACGCGCTCCACCACCGCCGCCGCCGCCGCCACAATGGCAGCCATCCCCTTAGTTGCTCCTAACCAAGGGGCCGAAGTAATTACCTATACGTACTATGTTTTGGGGTTCCTTTTTAGAGTTATAGTATAACAGTATACCCCAAAACCCTATTCTTAATATAATCTGCTCTGAGAGTTCTTGTTCAAGAGGGTGCAACTGTCACTCTCGCTACACCCCAAAACCCTATTCTAATTATTATGGCCCCTCGATGATTCAGAGGGCTTATAAAGAAATGTAGGGGCTATAGGGCTTAGGGAACTTTTGTGGCCTCAAAGGAATTACAGGAGTTACAGGAGTCTAGGGGGCTCATCTTGATCTGTCGCATTAAGAGCCCTAATCCCTCCAGGCACTGTAAGGGTGGGTTCTAGTACCCTAAATAGTAGGTACCTAGGTTTAGAGTTTAGGGTTTAGGGTTCAGGGTTTAGGGTTTAGGGTTTAGGGGGGTTAGGGAAGGGCCAACTACAAGTCCTCAAGCAAACGTTGTTGCTCAATGACCCTCAGTAAGGCCATCACCTCCGCCATCCAACAACGGAAACGGCCGAGGGCTGGCGGGGGGGAGTCTATTGGGAAAGTTGTTTGTTTTGTTCGTTTCCTAAACCCTCAAGCCAAAGCACTAAAATCCTAAAGCCCTAAAATACCCCGGAAAACTTAAAACCCTAATCCCAAGAAAAACCCCAAACCCCTCAGCAACCCTAAACCCTACACCCTAAACCCTAAACGCTAAAACCCTAAACCCTAAACCCCTAAACTCTAAATCCCAAAAACCCGAGAGGTGACTGCCTTCCATCAGACGAGCCCAAAAGCGTGCAAGTTGCTGGGCCCGTGTTGAGGAGGGTTGAGGGTTTAGGGTTTAGGGTTGAGGAGTGTTGCAGCGATTGCAATACGAATAAAGAGCAGGTGCCGTTGTTAAAATAAACTCCTACACCCTAATGGGTAGTTCTCTAAAGTAGGGTCCCTTTTAGGTCCCAAACATAGTACGGCACTATTATAAACAGGACCCTCAAAAGGGACCCTAATTTAGAGAAGCTACCCGAATCCTTACACCCTAAACCCCTAAACCCTAAGCCCTTAGAAGCAGCGTTCCCCATTTTGGAACTCCTACACCCTCGTCCTTATACCGTAAATCCTAAACCCTTTAAACCCCTAAACCCCTAAACCCCTAAACACTAAACCCTAAACCCTAAACCCCCTAAACCCTAAACCCTATACTATTGTCCTAAACTCCTACACCCTAATCCTTACACCCAGAGAAGCCCGAGAGCCCGCAAAGAAGAGCCCAGGTTGATTGTGGCCTCGGCCTTCCGACCAGGATCAGATGCCAGGTTCCCGAGTAGTACCCTTTTTGACCTTTTTTATATTTGGGGTTTAGGTTTAGGTTTTAGGGTTTTTGGGTTTTTGCGGTTTTGGGTTTTAGGGTTTAGGGTTTAGGGGTACGCTTTTGCCCTTTTTTATTTGGGGATCTCCTTATTTAAAGCCGAAACATTAGGAAAAAGGGTACCCTTGTTATTAAGGGGGTTACTCGGGAACCTAGGATGGCCATTGTGGCGGAGCGATTTACTTCGCCATGTTCCTGGGACTTCTTGGTTCTCAGGGTTTAGGGGTTTAGGGGCCTTAATGGGTTTAGGGTTTAGGGGTTTAGGGGTTTAGGGGTTTAGGGGTTTAGGGGTTTAGGGTTTAGGGTTTAGGGTTTAGGGTTTAAGGTTTCGGGGAGGGGCCTTTTGGAGGGGGAAGGGTTGGGTTGTCTGGAATCAAGGGTTTTAGGGAATCGAAGGGTTTATTTATGGGAGTTCAGCAATTCAAGCATAGGCTGTGTGCGGAGATGTTATTTTTTATAAATGGATTGGTTTGCTGGGTGAGATTCCTACTAGATCGATGTCAGCGCCAGTTTCTGATCTTCGTGACCGTTTGAACCAACCTTACGCACCTGAATTCCGAAGCTTTGGCCTCAAACTGGATTTAGAGACTCACTTTAGAGGGTTGGGTTTCATGCCCGAAATAAGTTAGCCACAAACCCCCCTTCATCCTAAGAGCCAAAACCCTAAACACTAAACCCTAATCCCTAAACCCTAAACCCTTAAAGAGGTCTCCAGAGGCGACGAAGACAAAGGCCATTGGCGATGACTCCAAGAGCGGCTGCGTGATTGAGGCGACCTGAGCTGTTGTTAAGGAAAACATAGGTTTAGGGTTTAGGGTTTTGGGGTTTAGGGTTTAGGGTTTAGAGTTTAGGGTTTACGGGTTTGGGGTTTAGGGTTTAGGGTTTATTCAGTAAACATGCAGTTATCAGGTAGCAATAACCACTAGGTTGAGATGCTTGACCAAGGCGAAAGTGGATGTGGGACGCGTCAAGTACGAGAGCGCGAACTGTGGCCACAAGTGGAACAAGCAGGAGTTCCTGGGGACTGGGCACCACGGGCCTTCCTGAAGAAGATGTTTTTGACATGTTCAGTGATGCATCTCCTTTAATAGACATGGCCAGTGACAGCTACATTCCACCACACTACATCGCAGGCACGCCTAGACGTTAAACCCTAAGCCCCAAACTACAAGATGGGCTGTGAAGTGAGCCTTGAGAGCCACCCAGGTATGACTCAATTCGATTCGATCCAGGCGATGGTGACGAGGTTGTCATTTTCGACAGTTGGAGGGTGAAGAGCATGAGGATCATCCCGTACAACAACGCTTGGAGGCCGACGTACAATGTTCGATGAGTACTTGCTTAATTCAAGATGTTTTCGGGCCATAGCTGGGCTTTCCCAAAACTTTAACGCACTGAGAAAAAGTCCCGTAAATTGATTGCCTGGACCCCCGCGAGGATGCCGAAAGTAGAACCCCCGATTCGCGATCCATTTTCTGAACCCTAAACCCTAAACCTTAAATCCTATACCCTAAACCCTAAACCTTAAACCCTGAACCCTAAACCTTAAATACCTTAAACGCTATATAAGCCCTAAACCCAACTGCCCACTTCAAAGGAAGCTCTTGCAGGGAACTACTCTCTGGGATCCTCTGTCAGGGGTCTGGGTATGGACTGCGTGAGACTGGCAAGGTTCGGTCTTTCACGCTCGGTGCTCCCTTAATATGGGAACCTGATGAAGAAACCTTGGGGGCTTTTCTTAGGGTTTAAGGGTTTAGGGTTTAGGGTTTTGGGTTAGGGTTTAAGGTTTACAGGGTATGGGTTAGGGAACCTGATTAAGAAACCTTGGGTCTTTATTAGGGTTCCTTCTATGAATCCTCACATGTTTGGGGGTTATTCGGGCCAGGGTTTCTTAATCAGGTTCCTACAGTAGACCCCCCTCTTCGACCCGGAAAAGACATCTTGGAGAATTTTGAAGGGTCACTGTAAAGCCCAAAAAGGCCTCCCGAGGAGCTTTGCCGTTGGGACCCCGGCCTCCACAGTCTGAATTCCCGGTAGCCAACAGAGCTGGAGGCACAATCTTGCGCAGAAAAAAGCCAGGGAGTTTTTTCGGGGGGGGGGGGCATCTTTGGGTTCAGGGCTCAGGGTTTAGGGGTTTAGGGTTTAGGGAAGGCAGGGAGTTTGAGCGAGGGGGGCCATCTTACCCTAACCCCCCTCTAGGTACCCACTCAAAAGGGCCCTAGGGGCTCTAGCACCCTATACAGTAGGGTCCTGGGGGGTTAGGGTCATGGGTTTTTCTGGAGGACTCTCGGGTTTCGAGATGCTAGGACGTTAGTCTCCATTGTAGTTCCTTTTTTGGGCTTACCTTTAATAGGATCCTTAATATAGAATTGGTTAAAACCCATAAGAGGAACTACAATGGAGACTATAGGTAGGGCTAGGCTTTGCGAATTGTCATAATATAGGGGCCTTAATAATTAGAATAGGGTTTTGGGGCCCATTATACTACAATTATAATAAGGAACCCCCCCCAACATAATATAGGTAATTATTTAGGCCCCTTATATTAGGGGTTTGACTTCCGCAGCTTCGAGCCTGGGATTCCTTGCCGCTTTCCGGCCGCAGGAATCCCGTGCCCTTGCGCCGGGCGTGAAAATCGCAAAGATGGGAGAACTCGGGGAGAAAAGGGGATAGCATCTGCAGCTACGAGGATGTCCGGAGTCCTTGCATCAGTTGAATCGAATCTCGCTCTCTGATGCTGCCATCTTGGCTCCAGCTCAGTTTTGTCACATGCATCCATCACCAGCTGTCGCCATAGAAGCCGTGCCTGCGCCCAAAAGATGCCCGAGTTGCACAACCGCGAGAAGGTCCTCGTGCAGTATCGCCTCCTCAAGGACTTCGATGACTTGCGTCGCCGTGGGATCCCTGGCATTGACGTGCGGGTCATGGAAGACAACATTTATGAGTGGCACGTCACCATGAGCCCTATCTCCGGCCACTTCAGTGGGCTCCGCATCCACATGGTGCTCCTCCTGCCCGAGGACTACCCCAGGAAGCCCCCAAAAGTCGAGCTCTACAACTTCCTTCCGCACGCCAACGTCTTCCGGGATTTCCTCCAGAGCACATCTTTGGCATGGGCCCACTATTGGCAGGGGAGCAGCCCATCTCGTGGGAAGTATGTCCTTTGCACAGACCTCCTAGAGCTGAAACCTCCGCCCTTGGACCCAAACGACTCCAGGAGGCACGAGGGTTGCTTTGTCATAGTTGGGCAACATGTTTTTGAGTTTTTTTAGGAGTACTTAGATTCTCGATTATCTTACATTCTTATCCTTAGAGTCTTGATTCTCTCCCAACCATCACCTAGGTTGGAGTCCCTCTTACAGCGTGGAAGCTGTTCTTGTGCAGCTCCAGTGCCTGCTCTTTGATGACTACGTGCATTCAGACCTCGGTCCTCACATCAACACGCTCCTAAGCTCTTAGGGTTGAGGCACCCGGGCTCTTGCTAAGGAAGTCAGCTAAAGCTACCACAATAGCGAAACTCTTCTTTGTACGATAGATCCCCAGTATAGCAATTATCTTTGTAAGACAAGAAGATGGATCCCTATTGTAGCAACTTCAACTAGAATCCGTACTATAGTAACTTCAAGTAAATCTCTGTTGCATTCAGTTGAATCCTTTTTACAGCCTAACTTGAATTACACCCCTATGAGAGTAATTTCCATTACACCCCTTCTATAGTCACTTCAATTACACGCCTGGTATAGTCACTTCAATGAAATCCCCATTTTAGTAGCGTCAGTTAAATCTGTATTATTATAGTAACTTCAACTAAATCTATTTATAACAACCCTAAACCCTAAACCGAACCCTAAACCCTAAACATTAAACCCAACCCTAAACCCTAAAGCCCTAAACCCAGGCTCTGGGACACTTGGTACGCAGGGTTGCGGCCCGGGCAGGGCCGCAAGAGCCGTCAGCAGGTCTGCGCCGAACTGCACCAGGCCACTTGGAGGTTCATGGGTAGTTATAAGTGGGGTTATAAGTGGGCAACTATAGTTATGACCCAAAATTAGGGGACTTATAACCTCACTTATAACTACCCACGAACCTCCAAGCAGGGAAGGATTTTGACGTTTTGGATTCTGATGTTTAGGGTTTAGGGGTGAGGGTATAGGGTTTAGGGCCTTTAGGGGTGAGGTTATAGGGTTTAGGGCCTTTAAGGTTTAGGGCCTTTAGGGGTGAGGTTATAGGTTTCAAGATCTTTGTAGATCCACTTGTAGTTCGAAAAAACGAGTCCAGGTCAAGGTATTATGCAGCGAAGATCACTGCACCGAAACCATGGAAGTTCGCAGAGGCTCTAACTTTTGCGCGCAACGACACAAGCGACGTTGACTGCTGTTGTGCAACTTGCCTATGTTAGGCTCCTTGCATCACTGGTTTGTAAAGCTTGGACGCCAGCTTTGTCTGTGCATACGCTCGCCTTGAGCACTCTGGGCAATCTCCAAGCACAAACACATCACAACCAAGACTGTACCATGAAACTTTACAAATGGTACTGTATCCTTGGCTAACACAAGTTCTCACTGCAAACACAGGGCGGCATGAGGATTCTGCACTCCTCCTTGTTGCCACCGCAAGGGCAGCAACACACCTTGCTTTAATAGATGCGATTGCCGCCGTTCTCCACGCAACACCGGCACATCGTGCCCCTTTGAACATTACCAGCATGTCGC
>CAJNJA010066931.1:0-22745 GCA_905231915.1 Symbiodinium necroappetens
GTTTAGGGTTTAGGGTTTTAGGGTTTAGGGGTTTAGGGTTCTCAGCCCCAGTCCGAGATCGAAGCCGACACCGCAACCAATACGGTTGATGATACAAATCCTGCATTACCTTAAGGACCCTAAACTGTGGGAAATTATGGGTATATTCCCTTATTCTGGGGGGGTCATGCAGGATTTCTATCATCCACCGTGCTTCCGCCTGTCCGAGGTTTGCGACCAGTCCAATGTCGCAGCCTTAGGTTTTCCCCGTGGAGTCTCGGCTTGCAGTGTCGGGTTGGGGTGTGGGGCTTTTGAGGGTTTAGGGTAGCCTAAATCTAGGACACTTTCAGGTGGGTAGTTACCGTTATAGGAGCCTTATAGAAGGTCTATATACCTTATAGAAGCTTTATAGAAGCCCTAAACCCTAAACTCCCCACCTGTAGTTTCCTTTAACTAGGAAGCCTAAGGCGCGAATCATACACACAGGCCCGTGTATTACCCGGTTTCTCCACGGGGACGGATACGATTGAAAGAGTCTCGAATACTCAGCCGAGGAAGTATCCATGTCACGGACACACGTTCTGTTGTGCTCTTTTTCTCTTTCTCTATCAGTACAGTATCTGCGGCTTGAATATGTCGTCGGAAACCTTCCAGATAAAGGTACGAGGTTGCGGTTGTTGCGCACATGCCTTTCATGAGTGTCCTTGGAGATTGCATTGTTTGATTCTGTATTGTCAGTTCCGCATTTCGCTCACGCGTCGACAAGAATCCGACGCGAAGATTTGCGCCGATTCCTGAGTTGTAACTGCATGAAAGGCTTCGAGTCACTTGGCATCCAGTCACGATAGTTTGCCTCTGGAAGCCCCGTTACCCATTAAGTAGGAACTGTCTGTTGACCGTATACTTGCACTCGAACGCCTGGTACAACCGCGGTATGTTAGCCCGTTGTAGGTAACTCAAAATCTAGCTTTTCAACTTCCGCAAGTTGGAAGGCTGCAAAAGGCATGCTCCTGTCAATATTATTCCTTCGGGTGCCATTGTAATGCTTTAACTAAACCCTAGACGTAATTTAGAAGCCTAAATAATTGGTATTATCTGGGCCGGGATTCGGGCGAAGGTTTGGCTTGCGAAGGGGGGGGGGGGGGGGGGGTTCAGCTGAGTTCATCCCTAAATCCGGAAGCATCCTACACCTTGAGGCATCAGGGTTTAGGGTTTAGAGCTCTCTCTCCCCATCTGACGCTTTGCTTTCGGCTCACGTCTTTGAGGGGTTTCTTTCTCACGACGGTGCCGTGCAGAAATGCTCCGCGGTTCGAGTCTTGGGTTTCGGGTACAGGGTCTAGGCTTTCTGACTTAGGGTTTCGCTGTAGGGTTTAGGGTTCAAGGTTTAGGGGGTTTGGGGCTTCGGGTTTAGGGTTCAGGGTTCTAGGTTTCGGGCTTAGGCTTTTCAGAACGAAACCCCCCTTGAGATAGGTCTGTCTGTGGTCGGTCAGTCCTGCACGAGGTGGAGATTAGTTTCTTCAGCAATATGTCACACAGCATTTTACTATGTAGTGTCCTGAATAATTAGGAAAATGTTTTCTTTAGGGTTCCCTGATATTCTGATTGATTCGGTTCGAAATTCTAGCAGGCCCTAGCTGCGGCTGGTCATGGATCCTTCTAAACCCCTGAGCCCCGTTCAAACATGTTTTTGAATCCTGACCATCTAAAGCTCCTACCAAACCCCTAAACCGCCAAGGCGGGGAGCCTGTGCACGAGGGTTCCGGGAAGCCGCCCAGGCGCACCCGGCGACCGCACCACGCTGCGGCGAGAACGTACCAATGTTCTCAGTGCCAGCAGTAGCTGGTCCCGACGGCAGCGGGATTTCAGTCCCACTGCCGCAGCGCGACATGTCTCTATTGGCGATCCTGGCATGCTGGCACGAGGCCATATGCAGAGTGCCTGCGAAAGGCGAAGGAGGAAGGCCGCCACAGACTTGCGGTGAGCCAGCTTAAGTAAGGCTCCAGTTTCACGAAACCGCCTAAAGCAGCGCTTCGCCCCCAAAACGTGCAGAAAGGCTTGGGAAGGCCGCGGGGCTTGGCTGAATGCAAACTTCGGCGGCCCATCCCGCTCAGGCCCCAGGCCGAGCAGCAGAAGAACAAGCCGGAGAGCTCCAAGCGGATACATGCTGTCGCATTTCACTGGGTTCTTGTTAAGGGGATTTAATTTAAGTTACCATAATAGGGATCCATAGTAAATTATATGGTTTCCCTATTCTGGTGACTTAGATTAAATCCCTTAACAAGAACCCAGTTTAATGGTTGTTGGATCCTTAGGGTATATAAGGCTGGAGTCACGGACTTTCAGTCTTGAGCCCTAAATGCTAGACCCTGAACGCCTGAACCCCTAAACCCCAAACGGCAAACCCTAAACCCTAAACAGCCTAAACCCCCAAAGCCTAAACCCTAAACAGCCTAAACCCCTACACCCTAAAACCCCCAGACCCTAAACCCTAAACCCCTAACCCTAAAACCCCTAATACACCCTAAACCCCCAAACCCCTACACCCCTAAACCCCCCTAGATGGAGTTTTGTGGTCTTTTTGCTTCCGGCAGAAGCCCCCAAGATCCTCAGTGCTTGTAGCTTTATCCTAGGTAGTATTGGGGAGACCCCTTAAAGGGGGATCCTTCTGAACCCTACTTGTGGCTCTCTTAAAGGGGACCAATTGAGAGGGTCTTTCTCCCCAAGGGTCCCCCTAATCCTAACTCCCACTTTAGGGCCGGCTTCTCGCGGTTCTGGGTGTAGACCGGCATTTAGGGTTTAGTTATGGGGTTTAGGGGTTCTGGGGATTCTAGGGATTTAGGGGTTTATAGGGTTTTAGAGCTTTTGGGGTTTAGGGTTTAGTTATGGGGTTTAGAGGGTTTGGAGCTTTAGGGGTTCTAGGGGTTTAGGGGTTTACAGGTTTACAGGGTTTAGGGTTTAGGGGTAAAAAGAGTTTAGAGGGTTTTTAGAGGTTTAGGGGCTTAGAGGTTTAGAGGGTTTTTAGAGCTTTAGGGGTTTAGGGGTTTCGGGTTTCAGGTTAGGTCTTGAGGTTGAGAGGTTGAGAGGTTTGGGGGGATTAGGGGCTTAGGATTGTACCCAGGCCTGCATTGTGTTCCCATTTTTTGGGTTACCCTATAGGATCCTATATCTATGTGTGTATATATATATATACATACATACATATATATATATATACATATATTATATATATATATAACTATTCAAGCCAAAGAAGGAACTACAATGGAGACTATATAGGTAGTTGTAGACCCTCCTCCGATGCTCGACACCTAAAACCTAAGCCCGAATCCCTGAAGCTGCCCATCTCCAGATTTTATAAGAGCCCCTGCGCTGAATGTCAGGGTTTATGGTTTAGAGTTTAGGGTTTAGGCGCTGAATGTCAGGCTGGGCCATCATCTCGCACCGCTGAGCAACTTTTGCCGGAAGCTCATTTAAGGTTTGGTCTTCGGGAGTTTAGGGGTTTAGGGTTTAGGGTATAGGGCGTTTGTAGAGACATCTGCTTGAAGATCGTGAAAACCGGTTGTCAGATGTTTTGTATTAGCCGTAGAACCGCCATCTGTCGGGGTCTTTGTTTGCTATTAATGTCGCTGTTCGTCCTTGAAGAACCGAGCACTTACCGACCACGTGACCTACCAACGAGACTTATCTCAGTCAGAGTCCTAAACCCTAAACCTCTAAACCATAAACCCGAAAGTCTAAACCCTAAACCCTAAGATACCAATACCATTCCATAAGGTTGCTGGCCAGGGCTATACTTCCACGTACCCCAAAACCTCGGTCTAATTATCAAGGCCCGGTTTGGCAAGTGTGGCGTTTGGGCTAAATCCTAAACTTAACTCCCGAAGCCCACAAGCCCAAACCCTGAACCCTTAAAGCGACAAGCCGTAAACCTATAAGAGTTTAGGCTTTGTGGGGCTTAGAGATTTAGGGTTTAGGGGTTTAGGATTTAGGGTAACCCTGAAGTCCGCAACCGACCCACAAAGTGCCCGATTCGGAGGGCTTAGGGTTTAGGGTCCGCGCACTTGCTCTGCTTCTTCCGCGTTGCTTATATGGGTAAATTCCTTTTAAATAGGGTTCCTTATGGGGTCCTTGCCATAAGGGTGCCGTACTATTTTGGGGATCTGAAAAGGGATCCTAATTTAGAGGACTACCCAAGGGTAGTTGTAACATATGATGACAAGCTGACAAACTATAGTTTACTCAAGCATGCGGATCTAGTTGTTCAAAGCACTAAATTTGTTACCCAAACCCCCAAGCTGTACCTCCTAACCCCCATAAATTCTAAACACTCTCTAATCTGTACTGCATGATAGGCAGAGCATGCGGGACCAGCGGAAGTTGGTCGTTGCGCCCGAGGATTGACTGACGAGGGCTTGAGATGTCTTCGGGCTTTTAGAGTTTTACAGCTTAGGGTTACGGGTTTTGGCTCAAAGACCTTAGGGTTTGGGGTGTACGGTTTTGGGGTTCAAAGGTTTACAGACTTAGAGTCTAGGCACTTCTATTTAAGGAATCCCTTTGGTTCGTTTTGAGGGTGTTTTGTCTTTTGGAGTTGGTCGAATGCTTTTTTCTTCTATCATCGGAAACCCCATGATCCCCAAAAAGCAGCAAGCTCTGCGAACCTACACCCCTAAACCTTAGGGGCTGAGTAGGTAACCTTTAACCTTTTGGGGCCTTACATAGTCCTACTATAACTCAAAAAGGTTAACCTTTTTTGGGCTAAGGTACTCGGCCACTAAGAAATTGAAAGCCTAAACTCTAGAAGATACCCCAAAGCCTTGTTGCAATGACTCAGGCCACTAAACCTAGACTCCCTTACAGTAAGCTTCATAAACCCCTTCAAGAGGAACCCTTAGAAGAGCCCTTTGTAGTTAGGAAATGCCCCTGTGCTAACCCCTTATGGTCACCCTGACAGTAGTTCTGCTCATTATGGCCCTCAAACTGTACACCCCTAAACCTTAAGCCCTGAGCCCTGAACCCAAAAAGGAACCCTTTTCTACCCATTTAGGGTTTAGGGTTTAAGTACCCCTAGAACCCAAAACCCTAAACCCTTACAGGAACCCTGCTCTACTCATGAAAGGGGCCCCTGTATTGCAAGGAGCCCTTGTCTGACCTTCGCCAGAAGCTTCGGGACACTCAGTCCGTGCTGGGCCAGGCATCGAGAGGGTCCAAAAGGGGCGTAGGGCTTTCGAGGTTTAGGATTCTAGAGTTTAGGGTTTTAGTGTTGTTGAGGGTTTAGGGGTTTTAGGGCTTTAGGGGTTTTTTGGAGTAATTAGATCCCTTAAAGGAGCTCCTGTAAAGTAGGCCTATATCGGGCATGCATCGCAAGTGTAGAGCTTCGGGGTGGTTTTAAGTGTTTCAGGGCTTAGGAGGGATTTATGGCTTTAGTCTAGGACATTTTCAGGTGGGTAGTTACCGTTATAGGAGCCTTATAGACGGTCTATATACCTTATAGAAGCCTTATAGAAGCCCGGAAAGACCCTAAACTCCCCATCTGTAGCGTCCTTTAATGCTAGGCGACGAAATCTTCGGGCTCTCGGGCGTAGGACAGGGATGCAAGGTGCGTCGGGTTCCCGAAGCTGCTTAGCCCAAGCTCTTAACTGGCTCTTAATAAGGGGAACTAAAATGTTTAATATACCTTCATGGAAGGATTTATCGTAGTATGATAGGAACTATAGCTTTTTCCATCATGGGGATGTATCGTAGTATGATAGGAACTATAGCTTTTTCCATAATGGGATTTGTTGTAGTAAGATGGTTTCCATACTCTGGAAACTTAAACTGATCTTTTGTAACACCCAGCAACCCTAGACCGTCCTAAACCTAATTTGGAAAGTGCTCCGCTGTGCCTCGGGTTTAGAGATGTATTTTTGTAGGATTTTCAGGACTCAAACATTCTATAGGATTCAAATTCAAGGCCTCATAGGTTTCACATTTACTTACGGTTCGACAGGCACAGGTGTCAGGGTTTATTAAAAGAGGTGTGGAATGAATTTAGAGTTAAGACCCTGAACCCTGTAAACCCCAAAAGCCTTATGAACCTATACAAACCCAAAACACCTGTATAAACCTATATAAACCCTAGAAACTCATAAGCCCTATAAACCTCTAGAAACCCTTTAAACCAACCCTATATGCCCTAAACTCGAAGAAGCCTGGAGAGCGGGTGCCTTAGAGCTTCCTACCACCAGGCCGGTACGCGCCACGAGGAGGCGATGATGCGCGCCAAAGCAAGCGCCAGGCAGACGGAGTTTAGGGGTTTCGGCAGCGGTTGAAGCGTTTAGGGTTTGGATTTTAGATTCTTTGGGCTGAGGATTTTAAGAGTTAAGGTTTACGCGGCTAGGGCTTAAGGGTTAAGGGTTCTGGGCTTAGTTTTGAGGGGTCTGGGTTTGCAAGGGTTTGCGACGGGTGTCTGGGCGTGAGGAAACCAGATAACAAAAGCGAGATAGCGGAATTGAAACTCAGCCTTGTCTTTACAACGCAAAGGGAATTTACCTCGAATTCTGCCCTAAACCCTAAACCCTCGGCCCATTCTGGGGTATTCCTTTTTACGAGTAAGGGCCGTAAGGGTATTGTATTCCTCAATTTCAGTGATTTTGGGGTGCTAGAAAAGAAGGACGCACCCCTGCATGTCACTAGTTCTCTCAATTAGAATCCCTTTCTAGGTCCCCAAATGGCACGGCACCCTTATAAAAAGGGTAAAACCCGAAAAAAGCGCACTCTCACAGTGTGCCGTTTTGTATAAAAATGACCGTAAACAGGACCGTAGTTTGGAGAACTAAACATGTGCCCGACCTCTGCACTCAGGAGGGTTCCCTAAACCCTGAACGGGTTTTGGGTCCCCAAACCGCTAGCCCGAACCCATTGAACCCTCAATCCTAAAGCCCCAAAGTCCCAAACCCCCAAAACACCTAAAGCCTTAAAACCCTGAGCCCCAAGACCATATATATATATGTATGTATATATATATATATATGTATGTATGTATGTATGTATGTATGTATGTATGTATGTATGTATGTATGTATGTATACTAAACTTCCTAACCTCCTTTCTCTGCAGGATGTCTCCGGACAGTCAGGCCAGTCTTCCTGGGTTCAATCGTGTTGGAGTGAGGGCGAGATGGGCTCGGTTTCGTCACGGTGTCCCTTAAAGGATCCCTTGAAGGAACCCGTAAAGGTTCCTTTACGGGTTCATCGGTTCTTTGGGTGTCGGGATATTGTGGGTTTGGGGAGTTACTTGAAGGATGAAGGGTTCATACCCCTAAAGCCTCAAGCCCGAAAGCCCGAAACTCTAAATCCTAAGCCCTGAACCCTAAAGCCCTAAACCCTAAACCCCTAAACCCTAAACCCCGAACCCCGAACCCCAAACCTTTTGGGTTGTAGGCTCCTCGCTTCCTTTCAAGGATCCCTTCAAAGGAACCCGTCAGGGTTCTTTTCAGAGTTCCTTGAAGGGTTCAGATTGACAGTTTCCTTCACGACTTCCTGAGAGGGTTCAGGTTCTAGTCTAGGGGTTTAGGGATTAGGGTTTAGGGGTTCATGGTTTAGGGATTAGGGTTTAGGGATTAGGGTTTAGGGGTTCATGGTTTAGGGATTAGGGTTCAGGGTTCAGGGTTGAGGGTGCTACACGTGCTCCTATGGCGGGGTTCCTCTAGAGTCTTGTTTGGGCTCCGATAAGAATTCCTTTGAGAGTTTATTCTGGGCACAGTGTAGAGCTCGCAAGGCTAAGATGAGGGGTTATAGGGCTCTGCCAAGTTGAAGGCTGGTAGCGTTCAGGGTTCATCGTTTTGGCTCGAGGGTTTGTTAGGGCAAAGCTTAGGCTAGGACTCCGGGTTTCGACTTCATCGTTTGGGGGGACCAGGGTGCCAGGTTCGGGCTTTTAGGGCATATAGCAAATCGGGTTTAGGAATTCGGCGCAGGGTTGATGGTTCAGGATTTTGGATTTCGAGCTTTGCGCTTATGAGTTCTGGATTTCTGGGCTTTTGGGCTCCGGGTTCAGGGGTTCGGAACCCGGCCTGCACAGTGGCCGTCTTTCACAGCAGACCCATCGAAGTCGTATGTAGGTTCGGAACTAGGGTTTTTTCAATAGCCAGGGCTTTCGATAGAAACGGCTAGGCTTGCCCAGGTTATCATAAGGTTTCTGTATTCTCCGAGCTTGCACCCAGCTCTCTGCCATAATGCGAATAAGCCTCCCATACCACTCCTATAAGGTAAAGGGGTCTTATGGGAGTCCTTATGGGAGCACAATGGAAACTACCCACCTAAAAACTACCCACCTGTACTCGGCTTCTCACAGTGTCATGTGGCTTCATGTGAAATCTCTGAACGGAGGCGCTAAGACCATCCAGCCTTGCAGCCCGAGTGCCCTCTAACCCTAAACTCTCCGCCCTCAGCCTGATACTTCATCCTGACTTGAACTCTAAGGCTAGAAGTATGGGCCCCTAAATATGGCCTTCCTAGGGACCCTTTAGGGTACGTATAGGCGATTTAGCAGGTGTATAAGGATCCCAGGGTTAAGGGCCCATACTGAGGGCCCATGGTTTCAACCTTAGACTAACCTGAAGACCCTAAACCCCACATGAATGCTTTGCCTAGAGTCTACTCTTAGCTAAAACCCAAGCCCTACCCCCAACCCTTAAATTGCCGAAGCCCATGTGCCCGGCCGAACAGGAAGTAGCCCTTACAGAACCCCTGGATAGAACGCCATTTGTAGTAACCGTTGGTAGCAACCCTTCTGCAACTCCTTGTAGTAGTTCCTTGTAGTAGTCTTGTCGGAGGATCAGACTTGGAAATCTGATCCGATGACCGTTAATGTAGGGGCCTTAATAATTAGAATTGGGTTTTGGGGTATATTATACTATAATCATAATAAGGAACCACCAACATCCTATTCTAACTATTGAGGCCCCTACATTACCGTTGTCAGCCTGGCACTGACCGAGCTTTGACAGTGTCTGTCCAAGTCGGAGTCCGCTGTAAACTTAGGGGCTGGGTAGGTAACCTTTAACCTTTTGGGGCTTATATAATCCTACTATAACTCAAAAGATTAACCTTTCTTGGGCTAAGGTACTCGGCATCTAAGTAAAGTTTGAGCCGACATCGGCGCTGACGATCGGCCCCGAGATGGCCGTGAGGCTGTCGTGAGTAAGGGTTTAGGGTTTAGACGGTTTAGGGTTCAGGGTTTAGGGTTTAGGGTTCGTGTCGGCAAGTCGACTGAGAGTCGGTGCGTGTGTGTCTGTGTGTGTGGGGCCCAATAAACCACCGTAACAACTCCCGGTAGCCTTAAACCCCGTGCCATGTAATATGATGTAAAGTAAATGTCGCGGGTTGTTGACATCATAACGGGTTAACGTATAGTTATAGAGCCTAATAGTTGTAGTACTATGTTAATCTCTGATAACCCCTTAGTAACCCTGATCGTAATTTCCCCCAAGCACTAATAACCCCGAAACCCAGAACCCTGAACCCTAAACCCACCCTGATTCGTAAACCCGAACCCGAAACCCGAAACCCTAAACTCTAAAACCCTAAACCCGAAACCCTAAACGCTAAAACCCGAAACCCTAAACTCTAAGACCCTAAAGCCCTAAAACCCTAAAACCCGAAACCTGAAACCCGAAACCTAAAACCCTAAACCCCTAAACTCTAAAAACCCTAAAACCCTAAAACCCGAAACCATAAGCCCTGTATTGGCGAGGCCGAGCCGATCGTAACGCCTTGGGAGCCCATAGCCCGGGAGCCCGTGGCCCGGGAGCCCGTGGCTCCTGGAGAACCCAGGACGCCGGTGCCTTAAAGGGTACTATAAGGGTTCCTTTAAAGGGATCTATAAGGTTTTGAGAATTTTTAGGGCTTTTGTTTTGGGGCTTTAGGATGCTTTAGCCGGTGCCTTAGTTCAGGCTTTTAATTAGGATGCTTTAGGTTCTTTTAGGGTTGAGCGTTTAGGGCTTTAGGGCTTGTCGGTTTCAGGCTTTCAGGTTTTAGGGTTTCAGGTTTTAGGGTACTTGCTGTTTCGTTCTTCAAAGAGGATTTTAGGAGGTGTTAAAGGGTTTAGGCTTTCATTGATTTTGGAGGGTTTAAGGTTTTTGGAAGGTTTTTAGGGCTTATGGGTTTTTTGGGTTTAGGGCTTAGGGTGTTCATGGTTCGGAGGTCGTTGTGTGTGTTTTGGTCTTTTTGTTGAAGGGCAATTGGGGTTGAAATTTCAGGTTTTGGAATGGCTTAGGAGTTAGGGGTTTAGGGTTTAGGGATTAGAGCATTCCAGTTCTTGCTGCGTGTATTGACTTTTCCCACGGTTTCGGTGTCTTCGGGTCAAGTCTTTTGGAGTTGACACGGAGCTCACGCAGAGGGCTCGTATTCTCGGCTCAGACTTTGTAAGATGGAGGTCTGAATAGCTCGTGCTTCGGAGTATCCCCGCATGGTCCCCAAATCCCCCCTGCTAAGAACCAGCCACCTGACCGTTTGCATGCAGGATAAGAATCGTATGAGGCTTCCGCTTCGCGGCCCGGAGTTGGGGGTTGAGGGCTTAGGGTTTCGGGTTTAGGCCTCAGGTTCTGCATTAGGGATATCTTGTTTCCACCGGAAGAGCTCCCTGCTTGTAGCCCAGGGCTTTGATGCCAGGACTCCATCCCTCGACCCTATATCTTAAACACTCTTTGTCATTTATATTTAAACCTCTAGTTCAATCGATAAGCTCTAGGGCTCAATAAGAAAATAAGATGGTGTCTTAATGTTGGGTTTTGGGGTTTAGGGCTTAGGGTGTAGGGTTGCCTAATGTTAGGAGAATCTTGGGTGGGTGGGATGATTTCTGATACCAAAGTACCGAGCTCGACTAGAAACTGCTCGATCTGGAGCTGCTGAACACTAGACCCTGAACCGTAAACCCTAGACCCTAGACCTTAAACCCTAAACCTTCCCTCACATACTGAAAGCCCCAAACCTTCCTTTCTATGACCCCCAAGCTTTTGTGAACCTTGTATGGAAGCCTTAAGCCAGTCAAAACCCCCAAACTCCTTCAATCAGCAAGAGCCCTCCTAAGGCAAGAAACCAGTGCGGCCAAATCTTCGAACTTTGCAAATGTTTCATTCCGGGGCTGAAACCAGCCTCATACTGTTGATGATAGAAATCCTGCATGACCTTAAGGACCCTAAACTATGGGAATGATGGTGTATTCCTTATTATGGGGTAATGCAGGATTTCTAACATCAGCCTCGTACCTCCCAGAAACTCCATTCTCAGGATGTCTTTTCAGCGTCTTATATGGGCTACCTTGACCCCAAAAAGTCTGCCTTTTTAGGGTTCCTTATTATGATTTAAATATACAAAGTCCCCTAAGAGGTAGGTTATTTGGGGTCCAGGTACACCCTAAACCCTGAACCCAAAGTCCTACACCCTAAACCCTGAACTTTAAGTCCTGCACCCTAAACCTTAAACCCCTAAACCCTAAACCAGGCTTTTATCTTCATCTTGGACTCCAAGTGCCCTAGACCTTCCAGGGTGCTAGGTTCAGGGTTTACGGCCTTAAGGGTTTTAGGGTGTAGGGTTTACCTGGACCCTAAAGAACCTACATTTTCAGGGTTCCTTATTATGAACCACATATACTAGTCCTTAAAAAGGGTAAGGTAGGGTTCAGGGTGTAGGGTTTGGGGTTTAGGGGTTAGGGTGCTTTAGGGTGCTGTAGGTAGGGCCCTTCCAGGATCAGCTTTTCAGTCATCTTCCAAGAAATTGGAGCATCCTGAACCCTAAAACCGAATCAGGATGATGAGTGCTTAAGGTTAGGGATTTGGGGTTTAGGGTTCAGGGTTTAGGGTTTAGGGGGAATCTTGACACCCCAAATGCCTGGCTTCTTCCTTAGTTTGATACGGGGTTTCGCGATCCTGGGCGCTTGTCACGTTAGTTTGGGGAAGCTTTATGCCCAAAGTCCTTCACCCTAAGCTCTTAAAGCCCTTTTTCTCGACCTAGCCCTAAACCCCTAAAGCCCTTTAAGCCCTTAAAGCCCTAAACCCAGAACCCTTCAAGGCCTTATAAAACCCTTAAAGCCCTTAAAACCCTTCAAGGCCTTGTCAAAACCCTTCAAGGCCTTATAAAACCCTTAAAGCCTTTAAAACCCTTCAAGCCCTTATACAGCCCTTAAAGTCCTTCTAAAACCCTTCTAAAACCCCTCAAAAAAGCCTTCAGAGCCCTGAAAAGATGCCGGAGTCTTTGGGCCATGTCCTTGTTTCCAAAGCGATGGACGGCCTCGACCTCCCCTTTGACTTCCCTTCTCAAGCCCTCATGGACTTTTAAGGTTTGTGCTTTAAGGCTTAGAGGGTTTAGGGTTTAAGGGTTTAGGGCAAGACCGCTGAGACTAGTTGGCTCGAAATCCCTGGCGTTTTGCCTAGCAGACTCTTCTGTGGCGTTTCGAGCATTCGTAATCGTAGTCCCTTCGTAGCTCTGGTATTCCCTGGACCATCATGGCCGCACATGCCCCAAAACCCTTGTCCCCCTGAGCCTTGCGCACCCCCTTTTCTGGACACACCCGTCATCCCACCCTGGGAAACACCCCGTCATCCCGCCCCTAAACCCTAAACCCTAACCCGCTAAACCCCAAACCCCTAAACCCTAAACCGCATTTCCGGGGTGGGGGCCGCCTCCTTCCGGCAGTAGCCGCAGAATTGCATCACCGGCGGAAAGATCGCCGGTGACGCGAGCGTGGTAGCATGGGGCGTGTTCTAAATTAGGGTCCCGTGGTTTAGGGTTCAGGGTTTTTGAGTGTGTTACAAATTCTGGTCCTTTGCCAATACCCGTTCAGTTCATACAAAGGGACCCTAGAATTTGAACAGCTCCAGCAAGACAGCATGGGTAACAAAACGAGCTGGGGAATTGATAGCTTCATCTTCTTGTGAGATGAGACTGCTGACGCTTAGAATGGTGGTAATGCTGATGCTGGTGACACTGGCGACCCCCTAGCGTAAGCTGAGAAAGCCCCCCGTTTCCTTCCAGTAGAACAGGCATTGAGATTGTTTTCCCGGGGCATCCCCCCTTCAGTCTAGAACATTTTCAGGTGGGTAGTTACCGTTATAGGAGCCCTATAGAAGGTCATTATACCTTATAGAAGCCTTCTAGAAGCCCTATATACATATATATATATATATACCCTAAACTCCCCACCTGTAGTTTCCTTTAAATTCATGTTTGAGCTCCTGCTGACTTACGGAGGTCTTTCTTGCCCACCGCTGGAATCCTAAGCTTTTAGGGTCCACGGGCATATGTTAGAGTTTGTAGGAACTACTGACACAGCCTGTTTGCAGAAGGTAGTTCGGCGGTCTAGGTAAGGGCGAGGTTGTTCAACGGTTTGGGACTTTTTAATTTTAAGGTACTACATTTTGGTGCTTGGGTCTAGGGCTCAGGGCGTTTTGGTGTTAGGGCATAGGCTTGACTGGGGAGAAGCGCCATAGGTTTTTCTCTGGTCTGCAATGCAGAGCTCTGACACTGAAGCTCATAATTCCCAGTGCGAAAACCTAGAGGAGCATGCATAAGCGCGAAACCCCAGACCCTGAACCTAGAGTAGCCTAGTGCGCAGGCCCCCGCAGAATTCGAAAGGCTAGATATGTTGACCCCAGGGTTACATGAACTCGGGCCTGAAATTCCTGCAGACGTAAGCCAAAACGAACTACCCCAAACCCAAAAACCGAGACCTCCTGATAGTAGAATGGAATTTCTGTGGAAAGTAAACTTGCTAGTGAAAGTAGGCAACCGTAAGACTCTTAGTCTTTTTGAGCCTCAACCCTAAACCCTGAACCCTAAGCTCTAAACCCTAAACCCTGAACCCGTAAACCTCCAAACCCTAAACCCTAATCCCTTGTCTCGGATGGCCCCAAACCAAAAAGCTTAAGCCCCTAAACCCGAAACCCTAAACCTCCGGGCCGCTCCGGGCCCACACGGTTTGTGCCTACCTGCGTCTTCGGGCCCAAGAGGTAGGAGCAAAGGGGGCCTAAACACTTAGGGTTTAGGGCTGTAGGGTAAATCCTAAACCCTAAACCCTAAAAAGATCATGAACCCGTAACCCTAAACAAAAAACCATAACCCTACCTAGACAGATCCTCCATCCCTTGAGCCGCAAAATTTAGGGTTCAGGGTTTAGGGCTTAGGGTTTCGGGTTTAGGGCTTCGGGAATCCTAAGGAGCAGACTCTTGATCCCTTAGCACCAAAAACATATCAAGCCCCCCCCCCCCCAGAAAACCCGGAGATTTAAGTTTCTGCAAAAAAGCTTAAGCCTGCTAGAAAAACACTTGCCCCTTACTGTAAAAAGCACGGAGTTGATAAGCCAACTAAGAACAAAAACCAAACCCTAGGGTGCTAAACCAAAAGCAAAGTTCTTTAAACAAAAGGCTCTGCCCTTGACAAGACGCCATTGAGCATCAACAAGCTAAGCCTTGGACAAAGACCAAGGGTCTGCCAAAGCCCCGTTAACCCCTAAGACTTCCCAAAACAATAAACCCTCCTAAATCGCCTGTGGATGTGAACTTGTACAGTCTGCAGGTGTGAGTGCTGTGACGTTTCCACATGTGGATGCGTAAACGTTTTGTCGAGGGTGTGCAGTCTACATGTGTGGCTTGGCTGAGATCTGTACAGTCTTTTGAGTTTGGAAGGCCGACATGGCCGGTGCACGGAGCTGTGAGGTGAGTGCACATGTCCTTTTAAAAAAAACCCTCCTAAATCCCTAAACCCTCACAGCCCAAACCCCTAAACCCCAAGTTTCTTAACCCCAAGCCCGAAACCCTAAACCTTAAATCCCACCCCCTAATTCCCTAATTCCCAAACCCCAAACCCTAAATCCCAAGGCCTAAAGCCCCAAAATCCCAAACCCCAAACCCTAAATCCCTAAACCCTAACACCTAGTTCCCAAGGCCTAAAGCCCCAAATTCCCAAACCCCAAACCTCATTCAGATACCTAAACCCTAAATTACTAAACCCTAAACCCTAAACCCTAGATTCCTAAACCCTAAACCCTAAAAGCCCCCCCTATAGATCCCTTTAAAGGAACCCTAAAACCCTGAACTCCTCCGACCCCCTCTGACCATGGCAGCGGACCTGGCGACCTTCCTTCAAGAGGAGGTCGGAGCCCATGCCGAGGAGGAGGAGGAGGCCGGGTTAGGGGGTTCTAGGGTTTGGGGTAGGGTTTAGGGGCTTTAGGGGTTTAGGGCTTTAGGGGTTTTAGGGGTTTAGGGGTCTAGTGGTTTAGGGTTTAGGGTTTAGGATTTAGGGTTCGGGGCTTTAGGGGTTTTGGAAGAAGGTTTCCGTAGGGATTCTACAAGGGCTCTGTAGGGAATTTGGGCTGTAAGATTTTTGGGGCTTTTGAGGTTTCGAGATGGTTTAGATTCTTGCGTTTTGGGGTTTTGTTTACATCAGGGACTACCTCGCCTGTAGAGCCTCAGGGTAAACCCTACAAGCCCGGCTAGAAGAAAATCCAGAGACCCAAGGCCTTGTACACCCTTCCGACACCGGTTGAAGCGCCAGGGTTTAGGGTTTAGGGTAACGAAACTGGTATAAGACACGGCAAACCCTTACGCCATGCCCCCCCAAACCCTGAACCCTAAACCCTCAAACCCTAAAAGCCCAAAACCCTAAACCCAAAGATGAACCTTGAAAGAGAGGACGAGTATGCAGATGTGGACTGGTGCGACCCCGATGAGCTCGGCGAAGAAGCTCACGAACTGTGGCTTCCTATTAAAGAGATGTTTTAATGGGTTCCTGAAATACGAGGTCCCTGAGTAGTACCCTTTTTGTACTTTTTATTTTAGGACCCCCTTACTAAAACCGAATAGTAGGAAAAAAGGGTACCCTGATTAAAGAGATGTGGTGCTCTCCGAAAATTGGGGTTACCTTATTTTGGGGGTCCTTTTAATGAGGATCCTACTATTTAGGGTACTATATTGGGGTCTAAAGAGATGTGGTGCTCTCCGAAAATTAGGGTTACCTTATTCTAGGGTCCTTATGATCAGGATCCTACTATTTGGGGCACGAAAGCCCTCCCCCCCTCCTGTACAAAAAGGAACATGGGACTTTCCGAAAATTAGGGTACCTTGTTTTGGGGGTCCTTATGATAAGGATCCTACTATTTAGGGTACTATATTGGGGAAACCCCCATGTTTTAATGGGTTCCTGAAAGGCTTCCGAAGAAAGGTTCCTTACAAGGATCTCCCCACAAGGCTTGCTGTTGTTAAAAAAGGTTCTTTAACGGGTTTTGTTGGGGTCTAGGGGTTCAGGCATTTAGGGTCGAGGGATCTAGGGTTTGAGGGGATTTCCTATTTAAAGGGCTCCATGCTGGGAATCCGTTTTCAAGGCTGGTTCCTTTATAATTACCTATACTATTTTGGGGGGCTCCTTCGTATAAGCATAGTATATATACCCCCAAACCCTATTCTGATTATTACGGCCTCTATGTTATTGCAAGGGTGTTTTTAGGGGTGGCGTTCATTTGTGTTTGCTCTGGGCGTGAAGTCCAGAGTGGAGCTGTTTGCCACCCTGCAGATTGACTCGTCTCCCCTCAACTCACTAAGCATCACTACCCAGAGCCCCGGAAGGATCCAAAAAGTAGAACCCCTAATTTGTGACCCTATACTACTAAAGGCTCTTTATAGGAACCCTCCTTTCTAGATCCTCCCGGGGGTTCTGGGTAAACCCTAAACCTAAACTCCCCAAGCCCGAAACCTTGTTTTATGCTGTGGTTGAGATGATTTCTGAACCCGAATTCCTGACTCCTCAGCCCCCAGCCCAAGGACACACCAGCGGCATCGTCGCCAGCAGCACCTGCTGGGGTAGCCACGGGAGCGTCTGAGACACCTCCCACGAGCACTGGCGAAGCGAAGGCGAAAGAGCCGAAGCAGCCGAGTCTCGCCTTGGGGTTTAGGGGTTTAGGGGTTTAGGGGTTTAGGGTTAGGGTTTAGGGTTTAGGGGTTTAGGGGTTTAGGGTTTAGGGTTGGTATCGGTAGTATCAGGGTCTCGGGGTCTAGGGAAGGAGTGATGGTCATTGCGAAAAGCTTGTTAGCTACCTGGTAGTCGGAAGACATAGGCAAGCCAAGAAAGAGGAGCACCCCAAACCTGGAGCCCACACCGTAAACCCAGAGCCCCTCAAATCCTGAGTCCTCTATACCCGAATCTTAAAACCCTCACATCCCATACCTGGAATGCTGAACCCTAAACCTAACATCCTGAAACCCTACATCCGGTAGAAACACTGCGAAACTATCATCAAAGCCTCCATCATCTGTTACCTTGAGGCTCGAAGAAGCTTGCCGTAATCGTAACATAGGGGCCTTAATAATTAGAATAGGGTTTGGGGGTATACTATACAAATAAATGTAATAAGGAACCCCCCAAAACCCTATTCTAATTATTAAGGCCCCTACAGTAGGTCCGCCAGCCTGGCCAGCTATCTGTCAAAAAGTTGCCCGTGCTATGCTGCAGCTGGCACTCTTTGAAGGAAGAGGGGTCTTGGCGGAAAAGGCCCACCGCTGCGTCAAAAAGCATGGCGAGAAGATCCCTTTTTTTTTATTAAGACTTCTAGAACCCCAAACCCTAAAAAGCCTAAACCCTAAACTTCTAGGGTTTGCATGAAGAACTGGAGACTGCCAAACTCCTTGACTCAAGCTCTTCTGCTATAGGGGTTTCATGCAATCTTGTTGGGAACTGATGGAGTTCATGATTATCATGTATGGGGTTAAGTGGTACCACAAGCCCCTGCACACTGGTGATTTGAGATGAACCTTTCCCGTCAAGGGGTTTGGGGCAATCTCAGGGCTTGGGGCAATGCGCATATGCTGCGGGCACTTAAAAATGAGTACGTCAATTGGAGGGCAATGGGCATTGCTGGGTGGCTTTTAACTCGTCCCAGTCCTAGACTAAAAAAGCCCTGTCGAGTTTAAGAGAGAGCGTTGTGGTTGGTCTCAGTGTCTCATGTCATTGCTCCAAATCCAAGGCTTAAGCCCTGAATCCCAGGCTCTTGGAATAGCCCCTGGCCGCTCCAAGCTCGAAGCTTTATGTAGCATCCTCCTAACGCCCCGAGCCCCAAGAACACCCCAAGCTCGTAAAATCCTTACAACCCTAAACTTAAAACCTAATTAAAGCCTGAAACTTATGTCCTACAGGCAATAACCCTAAACTTAAACCCTATGAAGCCCTAAAACTGAAGTTTAAGGCCTACATGCAATTCGACCAAGGAAAGCCTCGAAAGACTCTGAGGAGGCCAAGCGGCTCCGCAGGGAGGCGGTTCTTCAGCACCGTGTGCTCTCCCTGTGCTGCGTCGCCCGCTTGGTGTGGCTGCAGCTTCGACTTCAATCTTCCATGTTGACCTTCCGAGCAGGGTTTTAGGGGTTAGGGTTTAAGGGGGTAGGATTTAGGGTTGAGGGTTGAGGGGTTTGGGGTTTAGGGTTTAGAGTTTGGCATTTGGGAGTGTCCCATAATAAGGGTACTATATTAGGGTCCCCTATTTTCGGAAACCCCCATTTCGGTACGCCCTAAACCCTGCCCATATTCCTACGTCGAATCTCTAATTCAGTGCTACATGCAGGCTTCAAAGGAACTCTACAACCCCGAAGCCGCTTCAAAGATGATCTGGGAGTTTCCGAAAATAAGGGGTACCTTATTGTGGGGTCCTTATAATAAGGCTCCCTTTTTTTGGGTACTATATTAGGGTCCCCCGGTTTTCGGAAACCATCATCTACACAGCCCGAGGAACGGGATGTGCAACCAGGAGCTCTTACAGTCCTCGCTCCTTTCCCTCGCACCTGAGTGCCTCAAGGCTGCTACGGCTTTGGGTCGGGTTCGGGGTTTAGGACTTAGGGGAACCCTAAACCTTAAACTGCGGACCCTAAACCCTGGGTTGGGGGCGCAGTTTAGGGGCGTTCTTCTTCAGCGGTCTACTTCGGCCGGCCATTGGACCTCAATAAAGCTATTTAGGGGCCTGAATAATTAGAATAGGGTTTTGGGGAATATTACCCTAAGGGTCCAAGTCCTTATTTATGGTTTTGGGCAAACGGCCCCAAAGTCCTTAAATCATGGGTGCTTGGACCCTTAGGGCTATACTACAATCATAATCAAAAACAGGTACGTAATCATAAAGACCTTTATACTACTTCTCTTTGGCCCTAGAGCGGCACGTTCAATGCTACGTATGATTCCTTCAAGCATCCCAAGTTTGGGAATTTGGTCTCCGGAACGAACCCTAAACCCTAAACCCCACAGCCATAAACCGTAAAGCCCTAAAAACCCCAACCTAACGCTCTAAAGCCTTAACGGCCTAAGCCCTACAACCCTAAACCCCGTAGCCGTAAAACCCTAAAGCCCTAAAAGCCCTAAAGACCCTTATAGATCCCTTTAAAGGATCCCTTATGGTACCCTTTAAAGGAACCCCTAAAAACCCTAAAGCGCGTCAACCCTCCAGGGCGGCGTGGGTGGCGCTCTGCAGCATCTGAAGACGCGTCTCCTCGCCCCATCGGATGCGGGCACGGGAAAGGACGGCGAGGCCCGTAAGGGTTCCTCTAAGGGTTCCTTTAGCTGGGCTCTTGTTAGGGGATTTAATTTAAGTTACCATAACATAAGTTACCAGAATAATAAAGAAGCCATTTTATTTATTATGGATCCCCATTATGGCAACAAAAATAGGTTTGGGGGTTCTAGTTTGGGTAGGAGTTTTGGAGTTTTTGTGAGGAGGTTCAGGTTTTGGGTCTGGTACAGGGGTCTGAATTTAGTCAAACCCAGCTATATTCCCCAGGGTAAAGAGGAAGGTCATGCTATTCTGTTCATTCTAAGGGTTGTATAAGGCTTATACCATTGTCTCGCATTCATCAGCCTCTGTTTGCAGTGTCCTTACAGGGTTTTTTATTAGAGGTCGTGGCGTGCTGTCTATGGCTTTATCCATCCTTCTCGTTTCTGGGTCCTTGTTTACTAAACAAGCGTATACAAGGTTTCGAGCTCTGGGGTGCTTTAGTGCTGGAAAGGGTGTTGCATGAGAAGGAACGAGCAGAAACGAGTATATACCTATCAAAAGCCCGGGTCTTATTGCTGGTTTCTTCAGTAACATTGCAGCCGTTGCTGCTGCTGTTGTTAATTACTGTGAGCTGCCGCTGTTACCGTCAACGACTCATACAGTAAAGCTTTTCAGCATGTGCCGTCAGTCCTGTTGAGCAAGCTGTAACCTGTAGCACTGAATTCGCGTTCAGTGGTTTGCCAAGAGCATCTTAGCAATCATCATCGACAGCAGCTTCATCATGTCTTTCGCCACCATTATCATGATTGCTTTGCCGATGAAATTACTATTGCTAGCGAAGCTTGTAACGGCAGGCCCGAACCCCTAACAAAGCCCGGGCAGATCCCTTTGAATCACACCCGAAACCCGAAGCTGCCGCCGCTCCAACCACAACCAACGTAGGGTGAAATCCCAATGTCATAAGACTATGATAAATAACCCAGAACCCCAATCTAATCATTAGTGAGAAGGTGTTGGGATGCGGGTTGTGAGCCTGCAGGTGCAGCCCAGCTTGGTGCGGCTACTGAGAGCTTTGCAGGGCTTCTCTGCAGATCTCAGCGCTGAGGATTAGGGTCTAGGGTTTAGCATTCAGGGTTTAGGACGTCCTGGCAGTACTATCAGCTAAGTACTACTATACCACGACGACTACCAACCGCTACAGTGTTGCCACTTCAACTTCACCACTACCAAGACCACTACACCCACTATACCAGTGTCACTATCACCACCACCCGCAAAGCACTGCAATGACCCTGGCACTCTCTTGCCGGTGCTACCACAGGAGTGGGTTTAGGGTTTAGGGTTTAGGATACCCTAAACTCGAAAGCCTAAACCCTTTTTGCTACACAGGAGTGGGTGCTCTTGCTGGTGGCTCGCTGCCGCGCTGAGGGCCGTCCTAGCCGCTTGGCCCTGCGCTGCCCCCTCCCGCCGGCCAAGTCCTGCCTGGGCCTTCTGAGAAAGCCGGAAGAGGAGGCTGGCCAACTGCAGGCCCGCATTTAGTGTAGGAGCTTCTTTTTTTATAGAGGTTCTACAAGGCTCCAGGCTTAGGGGTTTAGGGGTTTAGGGGTTAGGGTTTTAGGGTTTAGAGCTTAGGGTTTAGGAAAGGAGCCTGATTAAGAGGCCCTGGGTCTTTTATTAAAGTTCTTTCTATGAACGCCCCATAGTTCTTGGGGATTGTAGGACCCTGGCTTCGTAATCAGGCCCCTACATTAGGTCTTAAGGGGTCAAGGGCTCAAGGGTTTCGAGTCCAATTGCCCTTTTAAGGGGCTTACATCAGGCAAGAAGGAGCCCCAAAAATTTAATTTTCCTAAGCTAAACCCTAAACCCCAAAACCCTTAATCCTGAACCCTAAACCTTGTATCCTGGACCCTAAACCCTAAACCTTGTATCCTGGACCCTAAACCCTAAACCCTTTATCCTGGACCCTAAACCCTATTCGTTTTCTGAGTTTGGGAGTCTCCTGCTGCTGAGGAGGCTCACGGGGTATCCTCAGAGCCGGACCCGAAAACCCTCAGTGATAATTTCGAAGAGGGTTTAGGGTTTAGGGTGCAGGGTTTTGCGCTTTTTCACGGAAGTTGTTTAATTCCGGGTACGGGTCGGCCGTCAGTGCTTGTGTGGATCTTGCGGCGGACGGCGTGCTTGCAGCCAAGGCTGCTCTTCGGCCGGCTTATGGCGGCCCGATCCTTTTTCCCACCCCGCGCCGTTCATGAGGCGGCGCACCACCCAGACCTACTCCTTTTAGGGCTTACAACCTAAACTCCTTTATATTTTTTAATGTCATATATGACCGAATTAAGCCTTTAGCGCGGCTATATTAGGGCTTTATTATTGCCATATTAACCTTTCAGAATGGATACATGAACCCTTTATTATGGCAATATTAAACTCTTAATATCTTATTATTGCCATATTTAAGCCTTTAGTATGGCCAAAATGAGCCCTTATTACTGCCATAGTACACCATCATTGAAGCCATATTAAGCCCTTATTGAGCTCTGCTTAACACCACAATAACCGGCTAGATATAATCACGCTTTCTAGTTAGTATCACTAGCATTATCATCATCATCACCATCATCATTCTCGTCATCATCACTTACCTTCCAATGCAATAATGACTCAGATGATGGCTGATGCAGTCGCTGGTGTTGATGGTGAGTAGGTTTCAGACACATGTGAGACTTTTGGGCGAAACCCATGACGAAGGCAGGGCGCTGGTGAGACGACATGAATTCCTATGTTGATGACAATACTGGCAATGGTGATACTATATCTCTTACTCGTGTTGATTCTATGAATGTTGTTGCTGTTGGTGGTGTAACCCCCCACCCGGGGTCCCAAGGCCCGGGGCCACGCTTCGTCTAGAACACGTCGGAGCAGGCGGGGTAGCTGGTGAGGGGCCACAACACGTCAAACAGACAAGATCACGCAGGTGCACACTTGCTTTTCCTTCCAGGATGTGGTTGCTTGCGATAGAGATAATTCACAAGGCTCATATCAACGCGTTTGTTGATGATCCAGAAATTTGGCAACCAACCCGGCACTGATGCGTGTCAGTATGTGCTTGTAGGATCGAGTGTCTACATGGGGGACAGGCTGTTGTATCGAATGCCTCTCACGATCATAAATGTGAGGCATGAGCAGGAGCTCAGCCCGCAGAGCGAAACGAAATAGCAGCATTAAGTTGGTGCCAACATGAACAGAAGATCGAAGTTGAGGGTGGACGAAAC
>CAJNJA010066942.1:0-22745 GCA_905231915.1 Symbiodinium necroappetens
ATAAATAAATATATATATATAGATACATACTACATGTATGTATATATGTATATAGTTATAAAGATATCTATATATATATATATAAAATCCATGTCTTCATATGTATTTATATGTATTTATATGTATTTATATGTATTTATATGTATTTATATGTATTTATATGTATTTGTACGTATTTATATGTATTTATATGTATTTATATGTATTTATATGTATTTATATGTATTTACATATAAAACATATAGACATACATATCCTCCGTTGGTTCAGAAGATCTCGGCAACAGACCACGGCATCTGCAGGATCTGCCGACGCGGCTCGCCCCGAATGTCTGCAAGACTTGCTTTGTAGTGCATCACGATGGCGGTGTCATTGTTCACTTGAAATGCTCCGAAGCCAGGTGCCGGTCTTCGACAACTTATCTGAGGTTGATTGCAGCTTGCAGTGTGATGAAGTGCGATGCACGGGATGCTTTTCCATGTGCGAGACGTGCATTCTTCTAAAGATGAAGGGATGAACATGTTAGGATAGGAACCCATGATGCGCTGCGCCATATGCCCGATCCATTCCCATCAAATGGTTGGACTTGCGGGGTGTTGGTCAGAACGAATATCAGAAACGGGCGAGATGGACCTTAATGTTGTTTCCACGGAATAGGGGTTTGACAGGTAGTGTTGAACTTTGACAATCCCAGAGGTGCGGAACCGGTTTGGTTCCATGTGTGACTGCAGAGGTGGCTTCGGGAAAATATTATTTCCACGTGGCTGCACAGGCTCGGCAGAGGACGCATCCACTGACGCGCTTGATGTTGCATAGGCACTTGTTCAGGTTGCGACTCTCTGCTTGAAGCCGTGTGTGGCACTGAATCGCTTGATATTTTAGCTCATCGTGCCGTCGTCGACAAGTCTGGGCAGTGTCTGCAAACGCGGCACGAGGCTACGGTCAAGTTCGGATGCGGATTACGACTCTCTGACTCGTTAGTGACGCTTTTTGGCGAATGGCATGGATGCGCCAGTGCCAATGGCATAGTGCCAGCAGTGCCAGGTCAGACTCGGTCCAGAGTCCCAAGGCAAGGGCTTCAGTCAATTTGTCAGCGCACACAATCTTAACAGCCTGGCTGCCTGGCTTAGGACTCTTCTGCACATGGGATGTGCACTCAGCTGAACTCTGGAGGCTGTTGGTTGCCAAGAGGAGGTCGTCTTGTGTAAGAACGAGGAGTGAAGATGCGACGCATCAGGTGACTCGCTTTCCGGCTCGGTAGTGGTCAGCTGCTCAGCTTATGCCAGCAACGCTCGTTACTCAGTCTTCGATCAGGTGGACAAGCTGCAGCACATGCCAAGTCCAACTTACGAGGCACACTGTTGAACAAGCTCCTGTTTTCATCAGTTTTGCGGGCAGATCGAACTCACTACACATCCGGGCAACGACTACATCGAGCTACCGCGCATGACGGAGAAGTCCAGTGCGAGTGAAAGCGTCCCCAAAAGTTTAAGGTGCTTGGCGACTCGTCAGGACTTGAAAGCGAAGCGGAAGCACTGCGAAGCTGATGAAAGGTGCAGATGCCCCAGAGCCTCGGGCCGACTCGGCCCTTCTTCTATGAACGCTGCTCTTCTCTAAACTCTAAGGTTCTCTGGATGCCACATTTAGCTTCGATGCTGCCTCCGTGGGCGTCACAGCAGGTGGGGTGAAGAGGATATCGGAAAAGAAAGGGCGAAATCAACAAAACAAATTCGGCAAACAAGGAGGGATTTTTTTCGAAAACGGCCGGTGAGGCTCACAAAACCGGAATCAGAAAACAACGAAGACGATATCAGAAATCAGCCCCAGAATCAGAAAACAAAATCAGAAAACAGGAAAGACAAAATCAGAAAACGGATACACCTTAAACAAATCCTGTCCTGACTTTGCGGTGGTTCTTCTACGACCAGGTGAAGGAAGGCCGCGCTCCTTTCACCTCTCTGTTTTGGCCACAAACGGAGAGGTGAAGGAAGTCCGCGGTCCTTTCACCCCTCGGTTTTGACAACAAGCCGAGAGGTGAAGGAAGGCCGCGGTCCTTTCACCCCTCGGTTTTGGTTGCCACAAACGGAGAGGTGAAGTATTCCTCGCTCCTTTCACCCCTCGGTTTTGGCCACAAACCGAGAAGTGAAGGAAAGCTGGTCCTTTCACCCCTCAGTTTTGGCCACAAACAGAGAGGTGAAGGAAGGCCGCGGTCCTTTCACACCTCGGTTTTGGCCACAAACGGAGAGGTGAAGGAAGGCCGCGGTCCTTTCACCCCTCGGTTTTGGTTGCGACAAACCGAGAGGTGAAGGAAGGCCGCAGTCCTTTCACCCCTCGGTTTTGGCCACAAACCGAGAGGTGAAGGAAGGCCTCGCTCCTGTCACCCCTCGGTTTTGGCCACAAACCGAGCAATGCAGAGCGGCGCTTCTGTACAGAAGTGTGGTCTCCAACAACATGAAAATTCGCACGCCGAGCTAGCCCGTCTCGCCCTTGCAGTGGCTCTTTTTGCGTTTCATTTGTCTTGCTTTCTGATTTTCGACCCCCCGTGTTTTCTGATCCGGTCCGTCGTGTTTTCTGATATTGTCCGTCTGGTTTTATGATTTGTGTGTGTCCGTTTCCCTGATTTCGACTGTTCGTTTTCCGATTTTGTTTTCTGATTTGGTCCGGTGTTTTCCGATATGGTCCGATCCGTTTTCGAATTTGTTTTCTGATTTCCTCCGTACTCACCGCAGGTGGGCACTGCTTCTTGCAATGTGGCGAGCATTGCAACGAGTCCGCCCGACCAAGAGAGGGAAATAGGATTGCAGGGCACCCCTATGCCAGTGACGAGCAAAGCATATCCCAAGCTGACAGACAGAAGGACATGCGCATCCCGGCCTCTTTCGACGGACGCAGAGCCTTGTAGGTGAAAGCATGGACCCATGTGAAGCTGGCTGCCGGAGCTTAGAAGCACCTTCGTGTGTATGCATGTGGACACACAGAAACACACGTACGGGGAGAGAGAGAGAGAGAGAGAGAGAGAGAGAGAGAGAGCTCCTGTGTCCATAGCCCTGGCGAAAGAAAGAGAGAGAGAAACTACCTACATATTCGGGTTGCTTTTGCCTGGAGGCTTGCATGGTTCGATGTTCAATGGACTCAGAAACAACAGGGCAAGTAAGCAAACTCCATAGGCCCTCCTTCTTCCCAGAGTGTTGGATTTCACCAACGAACCTGCTGGTTTTGGGGCGGAGTTTCAGAACAAGGTCCCGGACAGTTTCGGATCAGGACATGGTCAGTGTCGGTCTCAAACCATGGTCGGTTCGAGGCCCAGGCCTGCAAGAATCGGACTGAAACCGCCCACATCGCCCCCCGAAACTGGCAGACCCGCGTCCCGAAACTGACTCCCGCGGTGCCGAAACTGGGTGCCGAAATTGAAACCCCCGGCAGCCGATCCGAACTAGAACCCCGAAACTATGGGTCTCCCTCTGCAGGATCGACGACTGAATCTGTCGATTGTCCACTAAGAGGTTGTTGTCATTGTCTCAACGCAGGAATGCAACCAGGTTCTGCAAGGCTGCGTCACACTCTGATAGCACTGCCTCTTAGCTGCTCTTCGACAATGCTGAGTTAGCAGGCCACCGCATGACTGCAGCATGTCAATCATCCTAAGGAAAGTAGATCCCGATGTGCATCCAGAAACGCAGCACCCCTGGGTTTCACTGCTGTGACTGGCTCGTAGGCGAGCTTACAGATCCCACATTGACATGGCGTCAGTCAGGCAACGAAGATGTCAACTCGTTAAAAATTGATTGCACATTGCATAGTCTGCTGCACCAAACCTGACAGCGGCCGAGGACCTGTGGCCTTCTGGCAGCTCTGGCAACGAATCGCACCATCAGCACGCTGGTGGTGAAGGTCTCGCGCAAGCGTGGTGGCTAGCGCCGTCCCAGTCAGCCGCCAACCCTTTCGAAGGACAGTGCTCGCCATTCGCAGCTGGAGGGAAATCTCCGCTTTGATCAAGAGTCCAATTCGAGCATCATGGCCCGCCCTGCAAAAGGAGGAATTCGTTTGCATGTTGAAACAGAAAAACTTGAGGTGAATGTCCTGGTCACGTTGGAGGACCTTGCAGGTGCTCATCTTGCCGTCAAGCACCCAGACCCAACAGATCCAAATTATCGCGCTGCCTTCGCCCACTCGGCCCGAAGCAGGCTGCCAGTTACATGCCCTTCGAGCTGGTTGCTGCCGTTGAAAGGTATGCAGCTCAGCCTGCTGCGGCTTGATCCAATGAAAGACACGGGACACGTGGTTCTGTGGCAGAGAAATGCAAATTGCAGATTCAGTTGTGCGTGCAAGCATCGCAATGCTTGATTACATCGACAGCCCTGTACAAAACGTTTGCAGCCCGTGTCTGCGTGGTTTGTCGTGTGTAAACCTTTTGTGTTCGAAGTGACAGCGAAAGCCGCTTGTGTTGTCTTCAACAGACAGAACTTGATCATGTGGCTTCTTTGCACTTCATGGTGCTGCTAGTCAGGCGAAAGCTTAGTTTGTGTGTTTCACTCGTTCGATCCTTGATTTGCACTGTTACTGCCATAGCACGCGAACCTGCAGATTTTTAGTACTTCTTCCAATGTGAAGGCACCGCTAAGTCCGCTAAGTTCTCTGAAGCTGTTGCCGGAATTGATGCTTCGGTAGTTCTGCGAAAGGGACGGACGACGACGAACTTGTGAGCGTTCGTCATCTTCGTGCGCCTCTGTGTCATCGAATAGGGAAGGGGGAAAACTGCACAAATCCGCGACACAGTGTGACTTTGCAACCCGACTTGGTGAATAAGCACCGGACCGTGCCGATTTTCATCTGCCGAAAATGGTTCCAGGGCTGCTGCGAACATGAACATACACAGTGACAGTTTCGAAGCGGCCGGGACTTTGAATGTATTATCTGCCGCATGGTCGTCATCCCTGTCATGCTCCAACACGGTTTCGTCGTCACGCAAGGCATCATAAATCATCATAGCTATTTCGGATGACTTGGACAGGGGCAGTATTGTCTTGTTTGCAACGCAACAGGACACTGCCTCCAAGGATTCGCGACATTAACTGTGGTCTTGGCTGAATTTCATCAAACGGGTTGCTAATCGCATCAGCTTCAGGACTTCTTGTGTTTGCAGCCAGGGAAAACAACTTCATGGTCCTTGTCTCTCACATAGCCGACAGTGACGCTGATGTGCTATAATGTGGCTCCACGATCTGCACCATGAACAGGATGCATTCAGGCGCTTCGGCAGAATCCCGCATGCAGCTTCTCAATCGGTAGCTTTTTCTACTATTTTCTATCAGATATGATCGCACTTTAATTACATAATTTGTTGGTGTGCATAGCTCACAGTCGTCATTGGCTGACCGCAGCATGATGCGGCAGCTGGCACGCCACATGTCCCGGCCACAGGCAGTTCATGTTCTCCAAAAGAGCGTCGATCGCATCCGGGCTTTTCTGTGGAAGCACGGTGTCGACCTCCTGTGAGCGTTAAGTATGTCTCACAGGCGGACTTTGCAAAGTCACTCCTGTCGTACTCTACTGAAGTGTGTGCAACACCACTGTTTACGAATTGCTCACACCTAGATCCCACGAGCTGTCTGAGATCTTCGATGTTTCTCAGAACAGCCTTTGAGGTGAGCACTTGGTCCACTGACGAGCATGTCGTCCAGTCAAAGAACCCAAAGCCTTCGTTTTGTGAAGACCATCGCTACGAGGACCATCAGGATGTACTGATAGTGAGAAAGGCCTGCGGCAGAGCCCTGGCCCTCGACTTCGTCGTCATCAACGCCGTGAGGCCCAATCATCGCGATGCCACTTTCGCTGCGCCTGCTGGCGCGGCCGCAGCTTATGCGATTCATAAGCGCCGCCACCAGCGGACCGAGGCTCTCTGCCGCGAAGCCGGGGTGCCATCATCTTTGAGGCGCAAGGGGGCATGAGCACCGAAGCCGCTGCCCTCCTCCATCGGCTCGCGGATGTCGTTTCCTCGGTCGAAGGGGGCGCCGCCCTGACCACACGCAACCGCCTTTTCGACCCGTTGGCGTCGTGATCGCCCGTGGCAATGGTCGCTCCATTCGACGCCGTCGCGAAGCCCTTCCAGCTGACTCTTCGTTGCGAGCAGTCTGCACTGATCTCGGCCTGGAACCCTGAGCCCTTGCTCTCACGTCGCTGGCCCTTTCGGTGTTCGTCTGCGTACACCGCGCGCTGCCCTCACCAGTAGGAGTCGGCGACGGTCGTTTCTTTCGCACAGCGACGCCTTTACCTACAGCGGCGTTTAGTATTGCTCGTTTCTACCGGCTTGTTACCATATCTGCGACTGTATTTGCTGCCGGTTCGTTTGCTAGCTGCCGTCACCTCGGGTCCCTGTCCCCTGGTTTCTCGAGGGTGACGCTTGCTGCATTTCCTTCTTTGTAGCCTGTGCATTTCATTACTGTATCCTATGCAGGCCTTAACTAAGGCGACTCGCAAGAGCTAAGTCATGAGCATATGCCTCATGACTTAAAGCAGTGGCGATTTGAGTAGAGATGGCTGTATGATTTGAACCGATAGTGACTAATGCTGGAGAAAAATTCAGCCGCGAAGAGAAGAAATCGTCAAACCCACTTGAAGCCCCATCGGCATGCGCCCTTCACTCCTTTCTGCCTCAAGCAAGAGTGCGATCCTCCATGGGCTCATGAGACACGTCATGCGATTAGTGCATGTGGTTTTGTCTGGAGGCCAGGAGTAGCTATCAGTTTAGTCTCAAACACCCCATTGTCCAGTGCTTTCTTAAAGAACAATGAGCCTAAGCTGATGGGGCGAGTTCGTCCCAGCCTTGAGCGCTGGAAAAACTGCCCTTGTTGTTGAGTTGTCTGTCAGGTGCACAAGCTCGACCTCCTAGCAGGTCCAGCTAAGAACTGCTGCTTTGACGAATATGCCCTCCGAGAATCCAAGCAACGCGCCCATCAGCTCCGATGCTGCAGAAGAGCCACTGATCACCTTCCGCACCTTCGTACCAGCATGACTCAAGTTATCAGTTATTACCCACAAGAATGCAACATGAGGACATAAACCGCCTTCCATTGCAAATCTTGATGCCCCAATCCGCATCTGCGATCACTTTCACAACATGCTGTGTCACAAAGGGCTTCTCTGTTTCATGATGTGCACCAGCCAGTATTTTGCAACCCCCATCGCTGCTTCCAGGTTCTGCTGGCGGGTGCAACATCGGGGTATACATTTTGCCATGCCGCGCAAGCATGAAAAATCCGAGAAGACGAACTACCCCCCGACCAAGGCACTTTTGGTGCGCACCGGGTGCATCTGCCGTGGGCGTTTCCAAACCAATAATCCCTTAAAGCCTGTCAGCACACTATGTTTCTTGGGTCGCCTCGATTGTTTCCCAAGTCCTTGGAACTGCTTCTTCAGAAAGAGCGGATATCCAGCACCGACTGCACTGGCCCCTCCACTTTCACCTTCAAGCCTCTTCGAACTGACAAGACCCTGGGGACCCCCGCACTTTCCCAAAATATGCCCATCATCCACGTGGCTAATGAGGGCTACTATAGGTGCTGGGCCTTGTCGAAGGGAGCGGGGCTCCCCTCGAAACACTCGACTCAAGGTACCTCAAAGTCCTTTTTGTTGAGAGTCCCCAATAGATGCGTCTGTCGCTTTACGCATAAATGTCCGGTAAATGGAAAGATAACTCTAGGTCACCCACGCGGTTTGGATGTCGGCCTGCGCTGCTTCACTTGTAGATAGGTCTGTCATACGCCGTCCTAAACCAGTCATTGCGAAGACAAACTTTCCTTTCTCGCTCCTCTGGAATCCCCTGTCAGACCTTCATGCTGAGGAGACTCTCGATCTTTTGGAGCTCCATCTGCCGGTCCAGAAGGGCACCTCGCGCCTCACACTGCTCAGCGATCTACTTTTCGTCAGTTATGTCACGCTCAAACTGCACGCCTCGGCTGCAGGCCCCCTCACATACCAACTCCCGTACTCATGACAGGGATGCTGATCATATCTGAGAACTCTGGCCGGAAACTCTAAGCGATCAACTTGCCTGTTTGCAGGCACCCGCATCGATGTGCTCGATCTGCAAGTGCTTCATTGTCAGAGACCAAACGGCAAACGAGAAGAGTAACGTAAGCGAAGTCCCGCGGGGAAGGCCATCACAGCCAGACAGTCTTCAAGGGGGAAAGTAGTCTCCGAAACAAACCATTACAGCACGTGTTGTCAGCGATAGACGGTCGCAATCAGATTTGCGAGGAGGAAGTTGATAGTGCAACCTCCGAGGTCGAGGATCCGTGCAAGGGGCCACCTCCGCACATCACGGAGACGGAACAAGGGAAGAGCACGTACTGGGAGTTCGGAGTCAAGCTGTCAGTCGGGCCATCATGTGGACATCAGTCTTGTCGCCGCAAGAAGTAGTTTGGGGGCTCGGTGACAATCAGCGAGGAAAGCTCGTGGTGCGCAGCCAAGATAAGATAATCGGAGCGTTCGATTAATTCCGAGGTAGATCGTTTGCGAGAAGTTCCGGCGCATGGCTAGATTATTCTGGAAGTGGGCAATCCACAGTCGAAGACGCCACATGCAATCCTCGCTGTTGGTGTGGCGTAGATGCGCTAGCGGAAGCTTGCACATTGTGGCACGCCGGCGCATAGACGAAGGTCGCTCGAGGCTCCGGGAAGTCGTTCTGGATAGCGAGCATCAGGACCCTCTCGTGGTTGTTTCTTCGTTCTTTTGGAGAAGACCGGCAAGTCGACGTATAATTATGGTCACGCACATGTTGCGGTGTGTCTGCAAAGGGACCGCTCCCGCACATCACAAAGTCGCCCAATGTCTCCCAGGGTTATCGGGTCATCAGGACGGACGGCAGCCGGGAAAGGCATGACCTGTTATGCCCCGACACGTGTCTCGAGGTTTGCAGCCAACAGGTGGCCCACACGAGGAGTCCCCGTCATCGGAACAATAGGGCGAGAGCGGGTTCGTATGCTGATATGCCGCAAGAGGCAAAGGCATGTTGAAGCAGTTTGAAGCGGGCTGCGCTTCTGTGCTCGGGGAGCAATTTCAATCGTAAGAAGCTGAACACCGATGCACTGTATACGTAGTACCTGAAGTAGATGCAAGTCGCAGGGGTCGCAGGGAAGAGTTCGATGGTACTTCCACTTGCAAGCTCAGAGAGAGAAAATCGTTGCGACCGGAGTCTGCACACTGGAGGTGCTTTGGGGACTTCAGGCATGTGAGTTGTGATATGGTTAGGATTGGGCCACTCCCTGTGCAATGTCCTGTCGATCCAGCCGTCCGGCGAATCACCAAACGGTGGAGAGGTCGTGGAGTCAAAGTCGGCCAAGAGGGCTCGCGAGCCGAAGCAGCCTGCCGGGGAGAGTGAGCCGGTGTCTGTTAGTTAGTCCAACAGGCAGGGACAGTGGAACAAGCCTGAGGGAATCGTCCACAAGGTGAACAGCCCCGTCCCGCACGTCGCGAATTTCATACCGAGCCCAATCCATGTACTCGTAGTAGCTGGTGAAAGCCGCACGCACCGAAGGCGAAAGAACGCATCTTCTTTCGTCGGAAGTCAGCCATGGATGGTGCTGTACTCCCGGGCTTGATTGTGGTTAATCGGATGATCCCTCCATAACTGTCGAAAACAGACAATGCACGCACCGGCCCTCGAAGTCGAGCTTGTTCGCGGCAACGAACCGACCTCTATGCCTGGCATCAGTACCCAGCCGTGGCATCAGTACCCAGCCGTCCTGTCAACGCCATGAGTAGAAACAATGTTGGAGCTTCGAGATTGCTTTAACTGATGGGATGATGTACTTTGCAGTTCACGTTGAAAAGAATCGACAACACCTGATTCCTCTGTGAATTTGTTAAGGTGTTAGGTTTCTTGTATATCTCAGCCCCCCATGTGTAGTATGGTCGAAGAGCACTGATTTGTACATAAGTTGAAGCGTTCCGGTTCATGATTGTAGGGAACTTTTTGTTGTCAGGACCCGAGCTACTGCTATCTCATTTCCACCGCAAGCACCACTATCCGTTTTGATCTGGGGCATTGGATATCTGGGGCTTGCGTGGGGATATTGAGAATGGCGATGTTGAGGATCTGGAGGAGCTGTCTTTAAAATGGCGCAGCATCCAGTCATAGTTTCGCAGTAGTTCGTCCTGCAAAGCGCTGGCGAATTCGGCTGAATTTGTTGATTCGCTTGTTCCAAAGCCGTTTCTCACAAAGCCACAGTTACAGGAGCCGTGCAAGTGAGACGCTGCCAAAACGTCTTGCCTTCAACCAGTTTTGCATTTCATGTCTACGCACAATTGCGCACAGTAGATTGCTAAGGTCCCCGGAGCCAGACAACATCGCAAGTTCCTGGGTTGGTTGTTTTGTGCTGGTCCACTACCCAGCTGCCAGTCTTAACAGCGGTAAGCCGGTAAGCAGTTTTTCTTTCCAGTGTCGAATCAGGTTTTGTGCGGCGGTGGATGTCTCCTCAACAAAACTCGTCGTGCTTCCAAGGCACAGATACAGTATTTGTTTGAAGAGCTCGATTGATGTGCGGGCTTGATGTAGCCAGGGGCACCAGGATGTCCGTGAGGCGGGCGAGCGGTCAGGGCTGCCACGCTAGATAAATTCTGTGTTTTGGAGGTACGAAAAAGCTTTGTTAAGGCAGCCCATGCACGCAACAAACCACACAATGTAACACGGCAGATCATGAGACGCACGTACTCGGCATGGTCAGTGGGTGCCTTCTAACATGGGCAGCAGAAAGGCATGGAACTGTCGAAGTGGTTCTGGTTCTTCGAATCGTGTCTTCTAAAAGCTGCGTAGTCTTGTTCCTGTTGATTGCTGGCTTGACTCTGAAAGCTTCTCGCACGGGGAGATAACGGAAGATGCTGGAAAAAGGTGGAGGCAACCTGGAGGGTGCGACTTTCTGCACAGCCGTTGTGTGCACAACAGGCAATGCAAACTATATACAAACTAAAGCCACCTTCAGGCTTGAATCCTGGGGAAGGTCCAGCAAAGCAGTCACACACCACGAGCTTCAATTCTTCGATTTGCAAGCGAGGTAAGCAGGGGGCAAGCTTGCAGGCGCGCCCTAAGCTGATTTTACAGGGCCTAAAAGCACTGTGTCGATATTTCTGGCCGCTTTTGATCAACTGGCCATGGCAGCAACGTGGCAAGGATCTGTGCGCGCCAACACAACATCGTTTAATCATAGAAGGAGCATCGTCCATCGGATAGCAAACTTCAGTCTGGCTTCGCTTTCCTGCTTGAAGCTTTGTTGTGAGCGGTGTTCTTAGCTCAGGCGCACATGTCATCACTGAAGCGTTCGCCACTATGCAGCTTTGATGATCACGGCCGCCGATATCGAAGTGAATACCGGCTACGTTGAGCAGACGATTGGATATGTTGCGTGATTACCATGTGCAGTCACACATACCCATGTCAGTCCTGGACCATGGTCAGCGCAAAAGTTGTTTGCAATAAGGAATCCTGTAAAAGCTTCTGTTGGCCTAGACCTTGATTTTGTTACCGCGGTTTCGTGTTGGTGCAGGCGGATTTCGACAGGATCGAGATCCAGATGGCGTACGAACTTCACGAGGACTCACGTGTGTGTATTTGTATATCTTGTCCCGAATGTCTATGTGCAGACGATGCCTTCATAACTCAATCCAATGACTCAATGATTGTGCAGGAAGGAGCAGCGAGCCTTCTGGCCCAGCAAAGCTATGTTCCTCCGAATGTCTGACATGCCAAGCTCAGTCTGCCCAGTGGAAGAAACGGTCCATCCATCGCATGCATATTCGGTCAGTGTGACTTCTTTGGTTCGCTCCTTTCTCCTCCTGTTCTTTCTTTAACACTGTCATTCTCAAATGATCTCCCGTGAACGAAGGCCGCACAGTTGCCCCTGCAACATCGCTCGAAAGAGCTTTAGTAGTTCCTGGTTGTGCCCTGGGCGGGTTTGGAACTGCGGTAGTGGAGCTCTTTCCGATTTCTGACAGTCATGACTGATTCTGGAGTTCAGCACGCAAAAAGCCTACAGGGACAGCAGGTAATCGCAATGTCGGGTGTTCCGAAAAAGTCGCGAGAGAGAAGACAGGCTGCTCGCAAGCGAGCAGCTGCGAAAGACTACGTGACGGGTTTGCTTGAAGCAGCTGTGTTTAGATCCATGTCATAGATCCGCTTCGTTCATGTTGTGTCATTTGCACTTGCCCAGACACTCAGAAGTGATCCTTGGCAATCGGGAGGTCAGCAAGCCCTAAACCAGTGACAGTGACGAAAAAGAAGAGCAACTTTGGTTTCCTCGCGACCATGGCCAGCGTGGAGCGGGCACTTACCACTCGAGCCTTCCGCGAGTCTTTGGAGAGGCAGATGTATACCTGGCATTAGCGGGAAGAGCATTAATTGATCATCAATTAGTGTCACCATGAATTGTCCAGAGCTCATGAGTTCATGCAGTTTAACTTCTTGAGTGTACGCTGCTACCACTGCCTATTCAAAGAATTGCCTTCCGGCAGGGATCGACTGTCGACCATGTGCTGATATGGAGAAGCCCGGGAGAATGTTGGACGAGACGCTCGGTCCAAACTTTATCGCTCTCGCATTGGTGAACCGCCATATCTCCGAAGAGCAGATGCAAAGTCAGGGAAGGAACGAGAGAGAGGGGGAGGGGGTCGCTCCACTTTTCCTTTGCCCTTTTGAAAGAATCAGAGAGATATATAGATAAAGATGGAGACTGAGCGGGGTGTCAGGACTGCTGACGCCTCATGCCCCAAGCAAAGCAAAGCCAAGAAAGAGCAAACGATGGAGATAGAGAGCGAGAGAGAGAGAGAGAGAGAGAAAGAGAGAGAGCCCTGGTTGTTTGACTGAGCCTTATTGTCATGTTTCCCTCACGTGAATGCTAGCAGCCGTGTGGAGCTTTTGCAATTGTAACTCTACGTCCCCCCAACAGTCGGGGGCGCTTAACGCGCACGGTGGCGGGGGGTTCTCCCTCCACCACCCTAGCCCTGGCGAAAGAAAGAGAGAATGAGTGAGTGAGCGAGCGAGCGAGACCTTGTTTTCTCCCATGTTGTCTGAGCAAAGGCCCGAAGTGGCCGAACTGACGCGAACCTTGGGGGGTAGGCCTGCTGGACAACAGAGGGCAAGAGAGAGGGAGAGAAAGGCTTTGACCGACCCCTATGCCCGCGAGGGAGGGAGAGAGAGAGAGAGAGAGAGAGAGAGAGCGACACAGACAGAGAAAGAGAGAGACATAACAAGGCTAGGGGAAACCCCTGGCCCCTAACCCTGGCGAAAGAAAGAAAGACATAACAAGAGACAGTCGAAAGTCGAAAGCTCCCCCAAGTCGTTCATGCTTTACATTGACAGATGGTGGGAGACCGCTTATGCAGCCGAGGCCACAGTGCTTCACCCCACTTGCAAGGGGAAGTTGTGATAGGTATTCCTTGCCTATATTTGCCTAAGCTGGCTATTTCGTTCGCTGTGTGTTGTGGAGATGTGGGAGTGACTTGGATTGCAACGAGGTTGCGGGTCAAAAACCAAAGAGTGGGAAAGTGTCGACGGGCCGCTGACAGAAGGGCTCTCTTTCGGCACATGGCTGCGCAGACATCGGTGTCGGCTGAAAATGGACACTCAACCGGCAGGCTTCTCTCTAAGACGGGGGCGTGCATTTTCATCCAGTGAAACCTGAAGCAGAAGATGCACAAGTGTGTTGGCAGCTTCATCGCGCTAGCGAACCCCGTTCAAGAAGAGGCAACGAAGTCGCCCGTCAAGGCTGCTTCGCAAGCTTCACTCGCAGCGCAACGGACGCCTATGGAATCCATCAGGATGGCCTCTTCTGAAGCTAACGAGGTCGAGTAGGCTAAATCACAAGCCGCAGGCGCGCCTGCAGCACAAGCAGCAACGATTTGTTTGCCTGGTCGCGCTGAAGCATGGACTGCAGGCAATCAAGGGAAACATGTCGAGCTTTGGTCTCTCACATGCGCGGCTTCCAAGGCTCGCCGTCTTGTACCTTCGGAAAAACACCAAGTCTGCGGGAAAGGACGGACCTGAGTCCTCACCTAGAGCTTGGCATTCTTGGCTCGGGAAGCAAGTTGGTGCGCCCGATGTTTCAAGAAGGCTTGTTCGGCCACATGGCGCAAGTCCGCTTGTTGCTGAATGTTGGTGCTCCGATTGGCAGATACTTCATCTCCCGCGGCGTCTTGCATTCGGTTGCCATTGACATGTCAAGCCCCGGGGCCCATTGGCTTGGGGAGAACCCATGAACTCGCCGCAAGGAATTGTGAGCCGTCCTTGAGCCGCTTGTCCTGGCCGTGCGTATCGAAGGAAGGTCTCGAGGTGTTTGCGGGCATAGCCCACCTCCCTGTCCACATCTGCAATGGTCTCGTGGTATGCGGCAAGCGCGGATATCAAGTCAATCCGTTTGTCGAAACAGGCTTCCTGGAGGACCTTGCTCCTCAGGGCACCTTCGAGGTCAAACTAAGGGCGTTAGGGTCCTCGTGGAGTACTTTAACAACTTCCTCGCCGGTCATGTTCCAATGCTCCTCCTCAGGATGAGAGAACATCTCCCGGACCACTGCAAAGCCGCTGGCCTCATCCACCATCAAAAGAAAGTGAGGAACGGTTTCACAGCAACGCGCATGAAACCCATCGGCCTGCAAACAAGACCAAACAAAGCTTGTCGCACTTGTCTAAGTTGGTAGCTGGCGCTGGCATCTTGATTTCGGAATTTAGGATTCCATACGCACTCTTGCCGAGGTACGAGGTACGACCGTGTATGCGAGCGCCAAACTTCCGATAGGTGAAACATTAAACAGCGAAGGTGTTTGCTAGGAACACATCGCAGATGTTTCCGGCTAGTCTCGAAGTATTCGAGCTATTGGGGAAGCACATGGCAGACATGAACATTGTAGTATGTCCGTGGCCATTGTGCTAAAGAGCCCCACAGCTAGCGGGGGGGCAAATTTGATGTGCCCACCCATCCCACCCTGGAGATCAGCTAGCCGGAGGCCAGAGATTTTCTCCGGGCGACAAGGGACCTGCGCCACACCGCTAAAAATAACATGAGCTGTGTAGTGGTGCCGAAGTTGACTTGCCCACGTCGCCATACTCTGACCAGTTGGTCTCCTTAGCCGAGTTCGGCCCAGCCGGTCTCTCACGTACTCGAGGAGGTAGATAACTCCGTTCCTCTTCACGAGAAGGCGGTGGCTCAAGTCTTGGGTAATGACCCATGCTCTCCCTGTCAACTGTGCAACAACTTCCGGCCCAGCAGGTGTTTCTTCTTCCGAGGAGTTCTCTCGAAAGCCAATCTCACCCTCCGCATGAAGTCAGGGTAGGCGGCAGCATCTCCGTCCCACACGCATTCGATGCCATACTGCCGGCGAACGTAGTGGGTCATGACACAGAGGTCCTTCGCGTCGCGCCTGCCGGATTAAGCCCCGGACCATTACCCGCAATCAAGTAGGTGAAGCCACCCCCATCACGGATCGCTGAGCTCCGCTACCAACACAAGTGTGTCTGCTGCACAAGCAACAAGGATTTGCATGCCTGGTCGTGCTGAAGCATGGACTGCAGGCAATTAAAAGAAACATGTCGAGCTGGATTCTCTGACAAGACGCGCTGCCCGAACTCGATGGAAGAAGGGATAGTAACCAGTGGTTCTTGTTGAGGTGGCCTGAGCCCGACTTGGCTTGAGTGGGGATGCTTGTTACCGCCTCGTTGCATTTTGCTCGCAGGGGCCTTGTGGGTGGTGGCAGGACCCTCTCCACTTGACGGTTGGTTTTTGCCGCATGTCTTCCTTTGCGACGCTTTGCAAAGTCTGGGGCCAAGGAGAAGACAGGAGATAGGGAAACTGAGTGAAAGTGAAACACCAGGAGAGGAGAAAGAACAAAGGAGCAGTGAGAAAGAGCGAGTCATGGAAGAGAGACACGGCAGAGAACAGAGCTTGCTTCCATTGCTCGGTCTTCAGGAGCATCTATGGCGTTTTTGCTGAAGCGGGTCGGGATGATCGAAGAAAGAAGATTTCGTTGACTAGCAAGACGAACAAGCCCGTCAGCTTTGTCAAAGGGCAGACTCTGCAGCCGACATCAGTTTCAGCTGCATGCCTGCATCAGCCGGTTTGTCAACTTGCTTGCATTGCGAGGAGTTGTAGTGGGCAGGTGACAGTTGCAGGCGAATGGGAAATTTTGTGGATGCTCGTGTTGCTGCCTTCTACAAAGGTCGGGTCGTGACAGCTGCGTTTTTCATAAGCTTCAGCACTCGGCCTGCCCATCATCCGCTATACACCTTGCGTGTTCCGCTGCTGCTGCAGCAACTACAGCTACAAACTCCTACTCCCGCTCCGGCTCCTGCTCCTGCTACTGCTACTGCTACTACGTTACTACTACCCCACGACCACTATCAGTATCACTACTGCTACTTCTTCTTCTTCTTCTGTGCGCACCCGTCTGACAACGTTTGGCGTGGCCCTGTTCGGGTTATGTCGACCTGGCCATCTCAGTGGACAGTAAATGAACGCCCGAGCCGTGGCTCCAAGCGACGTTCAGCCTGCGGACCGCCCTTCAGGGCCAAGCATCCGAGGCTCATGAAGAAGTAAACATTAACTCGAAAAGTCTGATGCTCATCAGAAGCATTGTGCATTCCTGCACGTCCGCAGTCCGCAGTTATGCATCCGAAGTTTGAGTCATCAGTCGGACCTTGGTGTTCCGAGCATCACCTGTTTGTCAATGTCAACTTTCCTGTTAGGCTCTCTCCTGAGAACCCAAAAGAGTTATTGACATCTGTCAAGTCCGCTCCAGCTCTGATCGCCAGCTAGAGTTGTCATCAGACCACACTTCTTTTCACTCTCACACGTCCTACGCCTCGAGGCCAGGATCGTCCTCGCGATATTGTTGCACAGATTCCAGTACATTTTGTAGCCAGCCCCAACTCTGTGCGCCAGAAAATGCATCGGGCAAGTCAGCTCAGGGTTGTCCAGATAACAACAACGTCGTGCCTGAAGCCTAAAGCACCGCACTGAATCGAAAGGCTCCATGCTTTTTGTAAGGCCAGGGCATTACTCTTGGTACCATGCTTGATTTTTGTCATGGCCTTGTAGACCTGAGTCTCTCGATGCTGGCAAACCATGTCAGGGCCACTACTGCTACTACTACTACTACTACTACTACTACTAGCACTACTAGCACTACTAGCACTACTAGTACTAGTAGTACTAGTAGTAGTAGTAGTCGTCCTACTACTACTACTACTACTACTACTACTACTACTTCTACTACTACTACTGTTACTACTGCTACTACTACTGCTACTACTACTACTACTACAACTACGACTACTACTACTACTACTACTACTGCTACTACTGCTACTACTACTGCTACGGCTGCTACTGCTGCTACTACTGCTGCTACTGCTGCTACTGCTGCTACTGCTGCTACTGCTGCTACTGCTAGTACTAGTACTACTACTACTACTACTACTACTACTACTACTAGTACTACTACTACTACTACTACTACCACCACCATTCCTACTGCTACTGCTACTGCTGCTGCTGCTGCCACTACTGCTGCGACTACTGCTGCTACTGCTGCTGCTGCTGCTACTACTACTACTACTACTACTGCTGCTACTACTACAACTACGACGGCGACGGCGACTACTAGTGGTTTCTTTTGGCTACCTTCCGATGCTGGCTGCTGGTGCCGCTGCAGTGCGCCAGCAGCAAGCAGGGTTGACTTCAGCTTGAGTCAAGCAGCTGTCCCACCCGCCTTTTCCCAGCGAGCCTTAATAATAATAATTACTCTCTATTTGGCCGATTCATACTGCTCGATAAAGTGTGCAACAAACTCAAGGAGCACGAGCAGACATGCTGAACAGCAGCATGCATCTGTCGGCAACCTTTAAATCGTTACTGCCGCCTTTAACACTTTAACGTTGTCTGGGTGCCAAGGCCAAGCCGGCTGAGGACGCCAGGGCTAAAGCAGCGTCGGACGACGAAGTTGATAGCAGGTTTGTGCTCGATGCCAACGCCCCCAATGCGCAGGGCATCAAGCAAGCTGTCGAAGGACCGAAGCTTCCAGCTCGCAACAAGTTGTCGTTCAATCAGATGGCAAACAATTATGGCAAGGGCTTTTCGATGCTGCAAAAGATGGGCTTCACTGGCGGCGGGCTGGGCAGGCACAATGATGGCATTGCAAATCCGATCGAAGTCCAGAAACGCCAGGGGAAGATGGGTCTGCAGGATGACGGGGAGATGGTGGATCAAGACCTCTATGGCAACGAAGGTGAAGCAGGTCGTCGGTCCTTGGAGGAACTCCTGGGAACCGGAACCACCCAGCCGAAAGCAAAGCGCGAGCGCGAGTCGGTCAGCGACGGATGGAAACGGGACGGCAAGCCAAAGAAGCCAAAAACCGTTTACAAGACGGCCGACGAAGTGATCAGCGAACCTGCCATGCGCATTGTGGACATGCGCGGCCCGGAGGTCAAAGTGGCTTCTTCCTTTGCAGAGCTCGCCGCAAGTCTTTCCGGGGATTCTGTGAAGAGTTTGAAAGAGCTGAGACACAATGCTCGCTTGTTGGTCTCTAGATACGAGGACAAAGTCAGGGCAGGAATGGAGCGAAAGCGCCACTGTGAAAGCGTTCTTTTATCTGTGGCGAAAGAGACAGATAGGGTTCAGGCTGCTGCAAAGATCAATGAGACAGAACTCGCAGGTTGCAAGAAGCTTGTCACGGAGATTGAGTCCTTGAGAGAGAGGCAAGATCAAGGGACCCTGAGCTTGCACGAGCTTGCAGATGCATTCAATCACTTGCGAAGTGAGAAGCCGAAAGAGTTTCGCGTTCTTGAAGCAGCGGACGTTGCCTTTGCTCTCGCACTCCCGACGGCACGTCGCGAGTTTGCCACCTGGCAGCCCTTGAAACAGCCGGTATCAGATCGAATGGAACGATTGAAAGCTATTGCCAAATGGCAAGATATGGCAAGTGAGAAGACCCAAGAGCGCTTCACAGCATTGATCGAAGCGTCCCTCCTTCCGTGCCTGCGAAAGGCCTTGGTAGCATGGTCGCCAAGAGAACCAGATCGCTGCATCCGATTAATGGAGAGCTGCCGAGCAGTGCTGCAGTCAGATTGTGCAGATTCCCTGATTGCAGAAGTCGTGCTGCCCAGGCTTCGCTCTGAAATTGAGGGTTGGGACCCACGGCTGGACACGGTATCACCACATCTTTGGCTGCACCCATGGCTACCGCTTCTGGGTAGCCAAATGGATATTCTGTGGGCACCGATCCGGTTTAAGATATCCTCCTGTCTAGAGCGTTGGGATTGCTCCGACTCGTCGGCGCACGGTTTCCTGCAGCCATGGTGGCGTGTCTTTGATCCGTGCAACTGGGATCCGCTTATTGAAAAGGTTCTGTCCAAAATTGAAAAGGCTATTGCAGAGACTCCTGTGCAGCCCGACGGCCAGAACCTGCAGGCGTTGCGGAGCCTTTTTTCATGGATGGATCTTGCTCCCTTGGATAACGTTTCGCGAGTTCTGGAGTCAGCCTTCTTTCCGCAATGGCATGCTGCTCTCCGCCGCTGGCTTCGTGATGCTCAGTGCGATTTTTCGGAGGTGCTACAGTGGTACCAAGGGTGGAAGTCATTGTTCCCCAAAGAATTGCTCGAGCAAGCCCGCGTCCAGAAGCACTTTGCGAGTGGACTGGAGGCTTGCGCAAACTCGTGTGCATGACCTGAAGACTGCTTGCTGAAGCTCTTTTGCCCTGGTCTTGTCAGGTGATGAAGCACACGATGACTCATGGAACCTCGGACTTGCCCGATTCTCCTGAGAGAGGCGAAAAGAACAATCAACCATCTGCGCGCCTACCTGCTGACGAAATTAGCCTCAGTTTGAGCGACTACATGTCCCAAGTTGCAGCTGAAGAAGGCCTGATCTTCCTTCCGAAGCAGCTTGTCCATAATATGTAGACACGTGCTGATTCATGTAGCTTTGCTGCTGGTAGCTGTGATCCACTGAGGAAGCAGCAGCGTAACGGAAAGCAAGTTTATCAACTTGGAACAGCCACCATTCAGCTGGACAAGAACTTGGTCTATGTTGCGCCGACATCTGGCGAAGGGGAGTGGAAGGCCTTGCGCTCACTGTGCACTTAACCAAACTGACCAGTTTGGTTGGGTTTCCGGTTGAGTATTGAGCTCAGAGGCCCTGGTTTCTTCCACCTATAATGACTGCATCTCAATGGCACATCAAACCAGATGTTAAATAGCGGTTTCGTTTGTCAGATCCTGCCCCGATTGTGCAGCCTGGGTGAAAAAATTCCAGGCGGATTCAGCCGGTGATGGTCTGAATTTGCTTGGCACGTAATCATCTATGCACAGCTAATTATGCTCTACGCTTGTCTTTTATGCAAGTTTCGAAACAGAAGCAATCCGTCACAGATCCGCTCTGCCGCGGAGCATTGCCCAGCATTCAGCATGTGCTGCAGTGCTGCAGGCCGCGTCCATGGATGAAGTTCTCGCACTTGCGCGGGCGACATCTCGCAGAAAGAAATAGGCAGCAGCTCATACTTGTGATCATGGGGACCGTCAGTCGGGGGTGTCTCACCTCTGACTTTCAGTGCAGGCCGCTAGGCCATGGAAAGCTCCAAGACAGACTACGAGCTGGCACGAGGAAAAGATAGCTCATGACGTGTTATGTGTTCTTGTGGTGCAGATGCAGTAAGACCGTTGTGCTTGATGAAAGTAAAGCCGCGGTCATCCTGATTCATCCGGTCGCAGCTGTGAAGTCACCTGTTGTAGTTGGGTTCCGCTGTCATTGTGCTGAACTTGGAGGCGTTGTTTGCGTCTGGTCTCTCTTTTTGCTCGGCATGTCGCTATGCAGCAGGTGTGATGCGGCAGCAGGCACCAAGCAAAGATGATAGATCCCGTTCAGCCCAAATATGTACACTCCGAGGCATCACCGTGCCATGCCAAATGCAGAAAGGCCACTTTCTGCATCGTGTTCATTTATCTTTACGACATGCTGTGCTGCTACCCGCAATACCGGCAGGCTCTATGTCCATACGAATTACACATCTTGCAAGAAGGATGTGCATTTCGCCCCCACCAATGGGAGAGGCAGTGAAGACAATGGGCATGATCTATGCAAGCGCTGTGATCGTCTTCCTCTGTGTGGACGGCGTGCAGGTTCCTTGCCAGCAATGTCACACATGTCTTGAAGCCTACCTGTCGCGGTCGCTGTGCGGCTTGGGAGGCGTGGCTCGGGCCTGGGCCGAGTTTCAGGCTGGGCTAGTCGAACAGTTCGATGTGTTTGATGTATGGCAGTGTCGACCTTAGACCTTTTAAGCAAGTTGCTTCTTGATGCTGGTGCTTCACAAACAGCTCGGGTTCTGGAGGCCACATGGGCTGCAACGCCAGGCAGCGGACGGAGGATTGTCCATCCTTCGCTGCAAGTTTTGGGTCATTGTTTGCGTCTACACGTTGCTACAGGATACCCAGACATACCAGAGGCACGGTCATGCTGCCAGTCTTGTGTCGTGCACACGACAACTCGACAGGATGTCAGGGGGCCTGACGGCATTCAGAGTGGTATGCGATCCAAGCTGATTGAAGAGGTGCCCATAGCACATCATCCTCTGACTTGATGTCATAAGTCACAGCGATCTGCAACGAACACCGCGTTATGGAGGCCAGGGCCATGGGTGATGAGGACTTCATGGGCCGTCAGAGTGGACTTATCTATCCCGGCACTACCCAGTAGTGTAGTGGCTCGAAGAAGTTCGCGCGCACAAGTTGCTGAAGAAAGCAGACAGCATTTCTCGTTGCGGATATTCCTGTGCCACTTCGTTAAAAGCTGTGTATCCATAACACCGAAGAAGCACCCGAATGCCGGAGAGCACCACTGCATCAGCATGGTCGGAGGACACCCCAGTGTCTGCTGGCTTCGGCAACCCGCTTGGACCCCGGCGGCGAAGCACATTCTGTCGGTGGCCGAGCATCCAACTTTGAGGTACCTGCTGGTCATCGTGCTCGTCCTCGTGCTTGGAGTCGCCTCGTGATCCCTGACAGATAGACAGCACCACGGGACCCTATTACGAATCAGACCGCAATCCATGAGCAACTGACCTCCTAGCTCCTGCACATTTCATCGGCTGCTTCGTCGTCGGACTCTTTATGCTCCGGGAGAGGTTCACATGCACCGCCCTGTTCAGGCATGTCACACATTGATGATATGATTCCGTCGAATTTTGAGCATGATTGTTCCATCTTTCTCAGAAAGGTACTTCGAGCTTGGGCTTGACAAGGTGAAGACGGTCAACACCACGAACGCCCAAGACAAGGCTTGCTGCTTCTTCCGTTATGAAATTTGCCACGCTCGTTTTGTTCGCACAGTCGGTGCATGACTGTGGTGCGTGCGTCTGCGAACGAAATCTGCTCCTGAAATCTGTGCAGGCATGCTCTTCACTCTCATGTACCCACGTCTGACCCGTTCTTCTACAGGGCACAAACCTTTTCTCGACATTGTCGGTTCAAACGAGATAGATCAGCTTGCATTTAGCATAACACGTGGAGGTGCTCCTACAAACTCGCATTGTCGCGTCGACTTCAGCTGCCTCGCAAGCGCACGACTTGTGCCCGCACACCCACACACACACACCCGCACACACACACACACACACACACTCGTGCAATCCTCCCTCTGGACTGTCTTAGCATACATGATAGCAGTCTTTCCAACACAGAGGAGTAGGACCTGAAGAGGATTTCGGCTTAGCCT
>CAJNJA010066953.1:8628-19050 GCA_905231915.1 Symbiodinium necroappetens
TATGTATATGTATATGTTTTTGTATATGTATATGCACATGTATATGCTTTGTGTCTCTGAGTATGTATATGTATATGTATATGTATAATGTATATGTATATGTATATGTGTATATGTATATGTGTAAATGCATCTGTATATGCATATGTATATATATATATACATATGTATGTATGTATGTATGTAGGTAGGTAGGTAGGTAGGTAGGTAGGTATGTACGTGTATATGAACATGTATATGTATTTGTATGTGTAAAGGTATGTGTTTTGGTACGTGTGAATGTATATGTATGTGTATGTGTATGTGTATATATGTATATATATATGTGTATATGTATACATATAAATAAATAAATAAATATATATATATATACATTATACATATATATATACACACAGATAAATACGCATAGATAGATAGATAGATAGATAGACAGATAGATAGATAGATAGATATAGATAGATGGAGGGATGGATGGACGGGTGGATGGATGGATAGAGATAGAGATAAAGATATAGAGATAGAGAGATAGAGATAGAGATAGAGACAGACATAGACTAGAGATAGAGATAGAGTTCGAGATAGAGGTATGTACATGTATCGCATAAGCAGATGTATGTATGTCTGTAAATATGTATATATACGTATGTATATGTATGTATATATATATATACATATATATATATGTATGTATGTATGTATGTATGTATGTATGTATGTATATATATATATATAGATTTTGAACCTCTTCGGCTCAAGTTCAGTTCCTATGAAGATGCTTCAATGCGGGTTCCCGCTTTTTTAAAGGCCCTTCAGCTTCATGGCTCCGCTCGACAGTACCGGCACACCGCGAGTGGGCCTTGGCAACCTTGTTCCCGGAAGGCCGAATGGCCCAGCTTCGCTGAAGGCTTCTAGGATGGTCTACCAGTCATCGCCCAAGACATCCGAGACCTCGAGCCGCCTTGGTAGGGGCGAGTTCCTGCAATTCCTGGGCATCTCTTCGGTAGCGGCCATCCTCACAGTGGGATCTTTGCGCTCTCGCGTGCGAGCACCGGTGCCAGGACACCCGAACCTGTTGCTGAGCAGCTTTTCCTGCGGCACCACCCCTCTCCGAAATCCGACGTACTTGGGGGGAGGTGTGCAGGCAGAAGTGTTCTCGGCCGACACGGCCTCAAACGGACAGGCTGTTGTAAAACTCAGTCGAGCCAACACCGACTACGCCATGCACAGCCTTGAGCACGAGCGGAGAGTCCTGGAGATCTTGAATGATGCCAAGGTTCCCAACATTGAGCGCTGCATTGGGTTTGGCGAGGTGAGTACGACTGCTGGCCCTCGTCAAGGTATGGTGTTGATGCCTTGCCTTCCAGGGCGTAACATCTCCGTAAAGAGCGGCTGCGGCATCCCAAAACTGCTGGAGTCCCAGGAGAAAGATCGCATGGAAAGGTTCATGGCAACTGCCGTGCGCATCTTGGAAGCCGGCGTGGCCGGGGTTGATGTCCAGGTGCTTCAGTCACCATCCAGCAACGACATGCTCTGGATCGACTTCACAGAAGCCGCGTTGTTGAAGACGCAAGGTCTGGGCATTTCGGTGGAGGGCCCGCCGACGACTTGCCCAGAGTATGAGAGGCGGTACAAGAGTGCCAGGGATGCTGTGGTGGGATTTGCAACAGAAGTCTTCCTTATGGTGCCCAAAAGGTCGCACGAACATGCCGTTCAGGCTCTTGCTGGAGAGTTGCGGGAGCTCAGCGAAGAGCGCCTGAGAGGTGTGGGGAAAACTTTCCAAGATGTTTGGGCGAAGCTTCCATGGAAGGTTGGTGGGCTGGAAACAAAGCGCTTGGAGACCGCGGCGCGGAGTGCAGTGGGCGAGGTGGCTGCGTGAGCTGTGGCAGTGCAACGATAAACTGAGCCGCAGGCAATTTTTTAACAGCTGGGAAGAACAATCAAGTCAAGGGGATTACAGAAAATCGTTTTTTAACAGCTTGGAAGAATATTCCGACGGATTACAGAAAAATCGTAGTTACACGGCGGAGGGATTTGTTCGGTGCTCCGGCCCCTGGCACGCGACTGCAACGTGCGAAATGCCAGGAAGAGGACCGGGCGCTTATGGGTAGTTCTCTAAACTAGGGTCCCTTTTTTAATAACAATAATAATAATAAAATAAGAATAATAATAATAATCATTTTTTAGTTCTCCAATTTTGGTGCGGCACCCCTTAAAAAAGGCCCCCCAAAGGGATCCTAATTTAGACAACTACTCTTGTAGCTCGTCTGTTTTTGGCGAAGGGGAGCAAAGCCCTTCCGTCGATACAGGCCTAATTAGCATTTCGTTCCAGATTCGTTCGACCCCTAAACTCCCTAAACCCAAAACTCCCTAAACCCTAAACCCTAAACTTCCTAAACCCTAAACTCCCTAAACCCTAAGCCCTAAACCCAGGTCTACCCCCGTCACAAGCAATGGGGGGGCTTTTTTGGCGCCGTTTTTTCAAGGAAACCCGGGCGGAAGACTTCAGACTCGGGTGGCTGGAAGCTTGGCCCACCGCCAAGGTGTTTGCCTCCAGTGCAATACTTAAAGGCCCAGGGCACTTAGTAAGTCGGATATAAGTATGGTTATAATTGGGGTAACTCCACCTAGGGTACTTATAAGGCTACTTACAAGCTACTTACTAAGTCCCCTGGGCCTCCAATCATAGGGGCCTTAAGAATGACCTACACTCTTTTTCGGGTGTTGCATATGATTGTTAGATTAATATTATTATTGTTATTATTATCATTATCGTCATTATTATTATTACTATTATTATTATTATTATCAAGTATACCATAGCCGGAGACCCTATATTTTAATTGTAGAGTAGCTCCACTCCTTCCCGACAGGGGAAGCGGTCGCGCTGACTCCGCCAAGTCGCCAGATTAAGCGAGAAATTGCCGAGCGAGAGAGAGAGAGAGAGAGAGAGAGAGAGAGAGGAGTTTAGGGCTTAGGGCTTGGGGCCCAGAGAGAGAGAGCGAGAGAGCGAGAGAGAGGGGAAGAGAGAGAGAGAGAGAGAGCGAGGACTCGAATCGGAAGAAAAGTTCTAGTCGGAGAAGTCGTTGAAGCGACAGAGGACCCGCAGGGTTTAGAACATTGGCAGCAAGATGCCAGGAGAAGGTTGCAAGGCATGGGTTGAAGGCTTAGGGTCTTGAGTTTGGGAGTTCCGATTCGGGTTTGAAGGTTTAGGGCTTGAGGCTTGGATTTTAGGGTTTAGGGTTAAGGGCTTTAGGGCCCTAAAACCCCGCAGTGCTACAGCCTCAAGCTTGAAACCCTGAGACCGTAAAGCCATAAGCGCGAAAGTCTTAACACGCTTGACCCTAAGGCTATAGCCCCAAACCTTCAAGCTCTAAACCCCAAACCCATTCGGGTGTAAAGGGACCGCTTGATTACAGCTGCAGCCTCAGCCATGTTCCCTGCATCGGAGCACACGCAGACATTGCCCTCGAGACCCCACAAGCCCGGAAGACAGTGAAATACGCCCAAAAGCAAAGCAGTACAGTTGTGAGGCTCCAAACCCCCACACAATATAGGGGCCTGAATAATTAGAATAGGGGTTTCGCGTTCTATTATTCTATAATTACAATAAGGAGGCCCTAAAACCCTATTCTAATTATCAAGGCCCCCACAGTAGATTAAAATCCCATCAAGCCCCTGACAAAGTTCCTTTGAATCCCGCTGGCCCGCACTCCTAAAACTTCAAAATACCACAAAGCATCAAGCGTCATAGGCTCATCAATCCCGAAAGCAATAGCACTCCTAGGCTATTAACACCCAACCTCGAAAAGCTAACAAATCCCGCCAGTTCGGCTATAAACCCCTCAACCCCAACCCAAAACCCGAACCCTTAAGCCCCAAACCTCTAAGCCCTAAACCCTAAACCCTAAGCCCCAAAACCCCAAAACCCCTAAGAGCCCTAAGCTCTAAGCCCCAAAACCCCTAAGAGCCCTGAGGCCCCTCTGCCCTGACAGAATCTGCGAGGCTCCTCCTCGATGATGGCCAGGCCAGAGGGCAGCTGGTGCCCATCGAGGCCCCAGTTGGCTTAGGTTTTAGGTGGTTCCTTTAAAAGGGTTCCTTAAAGGGCTCTATAAGGTATCTATAGTAGGGTTCTATATTAGGGCTTAGAGTTTAGGGTTTCTGGGTCCTTGTTGGATACATTTTTTTGCATTTTTGTTACAATATAACCCTAACAAGGATGTAAAATGATCATTTTCAATATGGCCTGAACAGGGAACCAGGTTTAGGGTTCAGGGTCTGTAGAAGTTGCTTAGGTTTTTAGGTCCTGCGTCTTGTGCGGGTTGGGCGCGGTTTTGTGCAGTTTTCGGCGGGTTTTGCTGCTTTTTGCTTTTGTTGGTTGATTGTGCGGTTTTGGACGGGTTTTTGCGCGAGTTTAGTGCGGGCGGAAGCCCGGAAACACAATGCGGGTCCGGAAACACGTATCCGGAAACATTCAAGCCGTTTGCCAAAACATATTTTAATTTGGAGTCTTCATTTTTGCATGTCTACACGCCGCAGAAACATGTTGGTTTCTGGCACTCTCGTTTCTGTGCTTTTTTTTGTGTCTGCCAAAATATGAAAAACAAAGCATACGGGAATGTATATGGCCATGCACGTTAGAACGAACAACTTCTATTTATCCTTGGGCTTGAGGGTTTAGGTTTAGGGTTTACGGTTGCAGTGAGGGATCGAGAAGGCTCTAAGGGTTCAGGATTTCGGGTTCCTTCTAAAGGGTTCCTTGAGGGGTTTAGGCTTTCGGTTTTACGGCTGAGGGATTGACAAGGGTTCCTTGAGGTAGCCTTCGCGGATTCGATTGTAAGGGTTCCATAAGGTTGCAAGAATAAGATGGGTTGTATGACCCGAAAACTCACCAGTGCTACTCCTTGACTTTCCTTCCTGTGTGTCTGCATAGTGATATTCAAGCATATTGCCGGCCGTTGAGGGTTGGGAGTGCAGCTTAGGGTGGTTAGGGTTTTAGGGTTTCGGGCCGAAGGGTGGTTAGGGTTTAGGGAGATGTAGTAGTCTAAATGTGTGCAAAGGAGGGGTTTCAGGTTCCATGTTGCTACGCGAGTGTAGGCTTGGGCGTTGTGCGGTTGAGCCTTTTGCATCGCTTTGCGGCTTTCGAACTTTCAACCCGGCCAGCGACAGAAAGTCTGCGTGGCAGGAGACGGGGCTGATTCGAGGCAAGTCGGGTACTGTAAACCCTAAGCCCGAAACCTAGGCGTGCAGCAGGCGAGAGAAGGTCTCAAACGCCCATTTCAAGATGGACCCGCACATGATTTAGGGGCCTTCTATCTCCAACTGCTCGAAAAGTCCTCAAGACGAACCTGCATAGACTTCACAGTGTTGCAGCGTTATCCCTGACGTCGCAAGACGGTACCTGCGCGGTCGAGGCAGGCCTCGTGCCTTTCACACATGCTTTCTTCACACAGCCGCGTTTCACCGACGGGACAAACTGCGACTCCCTGCAGTGCTGCAGGATGCCACTGCGGCCATGGAAGTGTCGCTGACGGGCGAGCGATGGCAAGACCTCCTGACGATGCCGTCGTTGGACTTGGCAGCAATGATTGGCAAGTGCGAGGACAACCCCGAGATCCAAGAGCACGTCCCAGAGACGCTGAACGAGCATCAAGGATGTCATGTGGAGGTCACCTACTGGCACCGCAAAGCATATTCGTTGGAGTGTGCTGGATAGCCAGCAGTTAGGGCATACGAAAAAACTGCATAATGTGATGTTATTGGAACAAGGAACTGCCAGGAATACCATTTGGGCCTTGATTGTTGGAATAGGGTCCTGGGGCTTATTATAGTATTGTTGTCATAAGGAACCCTAGGTAACAAAGTAGGTGGCTATTCAGGCTAATAGAGTCGGGTGAACCCCAGCAGAGCTGCGAAAGCTGGGGTGCCAAAAAAGAAGGGGACTACAAGCAGATAGGAAAGCGAGGAAACGCCTGATGCCCGTGTGCTGTCTTGCAACTACGGAGGAAAACATGGTCTATGAGCGCAGGTTCACACGTGTATCCTCTTATTGAGACCTTTTAACACAGGACACCCCCAAACCCGAGTCTAATTATTGAGGCCCCGACCACAGCATCGGCAGCCATGTTTGAAGCAGGGCCTCGCAGCAGCCATCGCTGCAGATTTGCCACTGCCGCCGTTGAGGTGGCTGCACGAGTCTCAGGCCATTTCCCAGATCTTCCAATGACCCTTAATGAGGGAGTAGATCTTAAATGGTTCTGCTACAAATACGTACTTTATTTTGTGGTAGGGCTCCCGAAATATGATCTAAAGTATATTCCTTGATGCAGGGATTTTGGGAAGATCTGGGTTTGTTGGAACATTTGGGGTCCGAGCACCAGCTGCAGCAGCACTACTGCAAAGTAGCACTAGAACCCTAAACCATAAACCCTAAACCCTAAACTCTAAACTCCTAAACCCTAAACACATGAAGAAGCAGGCCCTCACCACGACATTTCGTCATCCAACTCGACACAAGAGGCCCTACACCTAAGCTCCCACCTCTAGCCATGCCACTTCAACTGAAGCCTCCAAGACCAGCAACCTTGAGCTCACATGAAACCCATCCTTCACCAGACCCCGCTCTTTCGCCGAGGGACGTGGGGTTCCTACCTGCAGTGCATGAAGCTGGGACAGACATAATGTAGGGGCCTTAATAATGACCTATACTATTTTGAGGGCTCCTTATTATAATTATAGTATACTATACCCCAAAACCCTGTTGTATGCAATAACTGGTCGAGGTTTTGGGTTCACGGGACACCTCAACGCTAAACCAACGTGCGTGCCGGAACCTTAAACCCCCCAAACCTTAAACCCTAAACCATTAACCCTAACACTGGACCAGTGGGGACGTACAAATCCAGTGTAGAGTGGTCGATTTCAGTCCTTGGGACTAAGCCATGGCATTCGGCCTCCCAAGGGGTTCCGGATCATTACAAAGCCAAGTAAACTTAGGGTTTTAGGCTTTGGGGTTTAGGTTTTGAGGTTTCAGGGTTTTTGGGTTCAGGGTTTAGGGTCTTAGGTTTCAGGTTTTAGGTTTTAGGGTTTAGGGTTTAGGTTTTAGGCTTTAGGGTTTTAGGGTTTAGGTCTTAGGTTTTAGGGTTTAGGGCCTCCCAAAACGCCCGAAACCTACACCCCAGCCCCGTAAGCTTTTCAGCTTCAGTACTCGTGGCGTTTCTTGACTGTTGTTGATGCATGCAGGCAGTAGAGCTCTGCGCCAGTCCTACACTGATTTTTTCAGGGGTCAGGGTTCAGGGTTCAGGGTTTAGGGTAATATAGGGGCCTTAATGGCGACCTATACTATTTTGGGGGTTGCTTAGTGCCATTATAGTATAATATACCCCAAAACCCTGTTCTAATTGTTAATGCCCCTACATTAAGGGGGTAATATTCGTTTCGGTCCTAGACTGTAAACGCGGCTTCTTCGCGCGACTACGCGCCCCGGTTTGCCCGGGCAATAAACGCGAAACGCCATCGCCGATAAAACCGCATCAGCGCCTACACGAAACCCGACAAGGCTCCATCCCCAGAGGGTCCCACATGGACCACCCTTATGGAATTAGGTCCCCAAGAAGCTATCCTTATTATGTTTCGGAGACATATAGCTTCTGAAAAACGAGATGAACCATCTTAGACAGGAGACCCATCAGAGCTGAACCCTGAAACCTAAACCAATACTGTTGATAGTACAAATCCTGCAGTACCTTATAAGGACCCTAAACTATGGCAATCATGGTATATTCCTTATTATGGGTAATGTAGGGTTTATATCATCCACCGTAGTAGCCTTATCGGAACCTTGAGAGGAAACCTTCTAGGAGCCCTTAAAAGGTAGCCTAAGTGAACCCCTAGGGTCTTTCAACCCGAGATCTGCGAAGATCCCTTAAGTAAGGACCCAGAGAACCCAATACCCCTTAATTAAGGAATATACCTTAAACTATAGGGGCCCTAATATTATGATTTAAGGCACATTCCTTAATTACGGGGGTATGGGGTTCTCTAAGGAATACACCTTAGGCCGGGATAGGATCCCACTTTGGTTTCAGGTTTGTCCTTAATGAAGGGGTTCTGGAAGATCTAAACCCTGCACGCTTAGAAGACAGACTGTGGTACTCTCATAGGAACCCTTAGAGGGGCGCTTATAGGAGCCCAAAGGTGCCCCAAACCTAAAACTTTAAAGCCCTAAACCGCAGTATATACGCGAAACGGAACCCTTGAAGGAACCCTTACAGGAGCCCTTCTAGGAGCCCTTAGAGGTACCCCAAATCCCGACTGTCCTAGCCGAGGAGTATGCCGTGTCGCACCTGCAGCGTCACGACCTCTACAGCGAGGCTCACGGGTCAGCCTCAGATCTTCTAATTAAGGTTTAGGGTTTAGGGTTTAGGGTTTAAGGAACATACCCTTAAAAAATCATCTTCGGGATCCCAGAAGTATACCCTAGGGGTAGACTATTGTTAACCTAAACCCTAAACCCTAGTAGATTCGTTAATGAAGGGATCATCGAAGATCTGGGCAGGCTGGGCACAACTGGCGATACAACTTCGGCCCTCGGCTAGGACGCGGCTCCTTCGGTGAGGCAGGTGCCCGGAGCTATCCTCAGTAGGGTGTAGTTTAAGGGTGCATCTCGAGTTTAGGTTCACGATGGGGGTTAGGAGGTCCTACGGGTTCCGATTATAGTGTCATTCACCTGAAAACTTTATTTCTCCTGGGGTTCGGGGTTGGGCTTTGGGGCCTTATCTTCGGGGTGGGTATAGAAGGCTACCTTCGTTTCTAGGTTCTTAGGAATTTTGAACTTCTAACCCTTTAGCCCTAAACCCTAAACCCTAAACCCCTCAACCCTAAACCCTAAACCCCATTAGCCCTGCAAGCCCTTAAACTTTAACAGCCTAGCACAAACCCTTCGAGCTTGAACCCCAAAGGCCTTAAGCCCTGAACCCTTAACCCTAAACCCTAAACCCTTTAAGCCCTAAACCCTAAATCCTAAATCCTAAACCCTAAAACCCTAAACCCTTGAGTCCTCAACCCTAAAGCCCTAAACCCTATACCCTTAAGTCCTAAACCCGGCCTTCCATATTGGTTGCTGAGAGGTTTCGACCGAGGTTTTTGATCTCAGGAACTAGGAGTTCCTTTAAGGGGCACCATAATCCCCCCGCCGCTTTTTTTTAAGGGTTCCTTCAAGGGATCTCTAAGCGTTACGGTAAGGGTTCTATAAGAGAGCTCAGTATTTGGGATCCAAAAACTCTGGTATTTGGTTCCCTAAGCCCTATTGGGGTATACTATACCCCAAGGCCCGTTCTGATCATCAAGGCTCCTTAAACCCTCAAGGCCCCCAAAGACCTGCTCTTATAAGTATAGTAGGATATGAGGTCATCAGGGAGGGGGTTGGGGATTCAGGGTTTTGGATTCAGGGTTCAGGGGTTTAGGGTTTTTGGATTCAGGGGTTCAGGGGTTTAGGGGTTTAGGGTCTAGAGTGCTCAGGGTTCCGGGGTCTAGGGCCTAGGGTCTCGAGCATTGGGTTCAGAGTGGGTTAGGGTTTTAGGGTTTCAAGACGATGGGGCCAGGGTTTGGCGTCCACATGGTTTTGGGTGTACAACGCATGCCTCAAGAACTTTGCATCCTATGCCCGAGCCCTTTTGTAGGATTTGCGGTTTAGAGTGTAGGACAGTGCGTAGAGGCCTGGATAATAGCCCCCAAGCAATAAGCCCTAAACCAAAATTTAGTATGGCCTGAGGTCTGAGGTGCTTTAGCACCCGCCTCGACGCCTCCTCAAATGGAACGAAACCAGACAAGACAACAGCCATAAAGTTTAGGGTTTTAGGCTTTGAGTCCTAAGTGCCAAAGCGCCGCAAGTGTGCAGGCCTGGCGCGCTGTGACGCTGGATGGTTCCATGAAGGTCACGGCTTCAAGTGAGGGTCCTAAACCCTAAACCCAAAACCCTGAACCCTAAACCCTAAACCCGCAAGGCTGTGGGGAGATCGGGGGGCAAGATTCTGGGAAGGCGTTTGGGGTGTCGAGTTTAGGACTCTAAGCCCAAAGCCCTAAACCCTAAACCCAAGGAATCAGGGTTTTGGGTTTAGGAACTTGGGGCTGGGCACAAACTCCTGCATTCCTAGACCTTGAGAGTTAGGGCTTAGGGTTTTGGGATTTCGGTTTAGGGTTTAGGGTTTAGGGTTGTCGATTTAGGGTTGAGGGTTTAGGGCAAAGCACCGTCCCGGGTACTCTGATTCTGCGGAGTTGCTCCTTTTCAGTTTCTTTCTGATGCACGGGGTACTATAGAGGCCGGCATGATGACCAACAGTCCCCCCGTGTAGTCCATGTGCAATATGCTCCAAACCCGGAACTCCAACTCTAAACCCTAAACCTAAAACCCTAAATCCCAAA
>CAJNJA010066964.1:520-22742 GCA_905231915.1 Symbiodinium necroappetens
TGGGCGGCGGCTCTTTCACAACAGGTACTGCGCGGAGAACCAGCCGTCCAGGCGGTGGGTTACGGATCGGGGAGACGGACACGGAGGTACCTTCGTACCAGCTCAGCCGGCCGAGGGCGGTAGCGGAGGCTTCAAGTGTTAAGCGGATCAGGTCGGACATAGGCAATGACGCCAGTGCCGACTGTCGAGCCTCCTGGGGGCGGTCCAAGAAGGACATATGGCCGCCCAGGCCTCCGGTGCCCGAGAACCAGCCACGGTGCCGGAGTCGCCCTCGGCCGGCAAAGCGACGGACGCAGCAAGGGCGGTGTCGGCCGGGGACGGCGACACAGGGGCCGACTCCTCCAAAGCTGCCTCCGTGGTCTCGTCGGAGGAGGGAGACAACACCGGGTTCGGTGCCGGCACCGGAGTGTCAACCGGTTCCTCAGCAGCCGGCCGAGAAGTGCTAGGAGCATCCGCCTTGCCCGTCATGATGTAAATGCAAACGGCAATGTGCGCGGGCAGCATCTATATACATCAGAGCAGAGCGGCTGCGAGAGAAAGCGAAAGCTCAAAGAAGAACAGATACACGTATGTAGAAGCAGTGGAAATGCAAACTGAAGACAGCCTTGTAGGCAACTGCAGTGCAAACGCGGTCCTCGGATGCGTGGATGCGTGTGAGAGCATCGCGAAGGAGATCGGCGCCTTGAATGAGAAGAAGAAGAAGAGCTTCTTGTCCGGCGACCTAGGCACGGGAACAGGAAGCGGGAAAAGCCACCGGGTCAGAATAAGCACCGGGCGGGCAGACCTTGAAGTCGACCAAAACCGGAAAGACCCGGAGCTTCGTCTACGGTGTCGCCGTCGCCGACCTGGTCGGGCAACGGGCAAGCACCGCATACGGAGGGAGGGGCAAAGAACGCCACGCCTCGAGATATCAGGAAGAAAGCTGCGGGTCAGCACAGCCTACGAAAGAAGTCAAAAGCTTCGGCACCGGTTCCAGAACGGAACCAGAGCCGTCTAAACCCGCAGCTGCGGTGTCAAACTCGGTTCCGTTGCGGGCTGGCCAAATAAACCCAATCAAAGCTCAGAATCATTATCTAACCTCCATAAAATATTCTATTTTATAATCCATAGAATTTATTTTAAAAATAGCATTATCTCATCATCTAAATAATATTCTATTAAATATTTCTTAATAATATTTTTTCGATATATTTTTCAAATATTTAATCTTTCAGAATAAATATAAAATATATATCTATTTATATATAATATATCTATCTCTCGCTCTATATATAATGATATTATTAATATTTTCAATTAAAATATCAATTTTTTTCTAATTTTATATTTATATATCGTATTTTATGAAAATTTCATTATAATCGGTATATCTATTCAAAATCTCGATAATAATAAATATATCGATTTGAGATTAAATTTTTAAACATATATTTGATAGATTAGAAACAAATTGAAAATTCTTTTTAATCGATTTATATTAATCCTCTTATGAAATGATATCATATTAGTCGCCTCTTTTTTTGTACGCGCCCCTAGCCCTTGTAACCTCGTCTTTTTAACGCGTTTCTTTTTGAAAGCCTCTTGTGTGCTTGTCTCGCGGCACTAAAATTTCGGAAATTTTAGTACCGGCATCCCTTTTTTCCCGGTACTGCAATTTCCGAAATTTTTGGTAGCTTTAAGAAATCTCGCGGTATTAAAATTTCGAAATTTTGGTAGCTTGGGGGGACAAGCTCCCGGTAATAAAATTCCCGAAATTTTCGGTAGAAAGAACAACGCCTCGAAACGCAACTCCCAGGCCTCTAAATTTCCGAGAAATCTTCATTGTTGGGAGGCACATTCGCAAAGCCCTCCAAAATTTTCCAGAAATTTAGAGGACATGCTGGCCCGAGGATAACCACACGAAAAAAGGGTCAGCTGCAACGTTTCGTTTTCTTCTATTATGAAAAAGTATACGGAACTAAAAAACAGTTTTCTTCTCCCTCCCCATTATGATAAAAATCCCTTCATCTTAAAATCTAGATTCTCATTGCTGTAATTTCAGAAATCATCTTACATCATCATATCATTTTTTAGTGAAGATCATACCAAAATTTCGGAAAAAATCATTTAACCAATGTCTGGTGAGCTTTGCACCTTTCAAGTAAGAATGTGAAACGGTCTGGATCTGGAAATCATTCTGTCGCTCTTCCCCAGAAATGAGGATAGCGCCTGATCGTAGCGCGATAGTCGCCAGAGGGCAATAGCAAAGCTGAGCCGATCGCCAGAGCTATGAGGCAAACAGGCAAGGCAGACTCTGGATGTGTGAGAAGTGCCCAAGGCCTAAATCCCATCTGCTGATAAACGATCCTTCTCCATGTGAAGCGATTTGAAAAACAAAGCATCGGACACTTGGCATTTCGAGAGCTCACCCGCAGGTTCCTTCCGAAGCACTGAGGACTTGCCTGCAGTCAAGATTGGCCGACGGTGAGCGAAACATGTTCAGAACTCAGAACCTTTGCTGCCTCGCTCCCACGCCCGTGCCACAGAAACCTTGGACGATGAAAGACGGTGGCTCGGCGAATTCATGCTGAACATCTGTCCCGAAGCACAGTGTAGTCTGGGCATGCTGCCGGGTTGTCGCGCAGAAGCTTCTCCATCGATGCCAGAGTCTTTTCGTCGATCTGACATCAGCACGGCAACAAATAGGACGCTAAATTGAGTACAAACACAGGCCTCACAGAAGTTTAGTCTCTTGCCATTGGCTGTTGCTTTGGTGGCAAGGACCTGTCGATTTTTTTCGAAGAGCCGATGTGTCCACGACGTGACAAGACTGCACCGGATTGTGCGACTGGCTTATGCACTACCCTAACTACGTCTCTTTGCGCAAGCAAACTGCTCCTAACATCACTGTCCGCGAAAACTGGGTCTGGAACGAGACCTCAGTGTCAAGCTGGTGCTGGACTCGTGTAAGATTCGACTTGGCAGTTTCCCAGCCATTTCTGCACAAAAGAAGACGTCTCTGTACATCTGTAGGTACAGTAGTCAGACTGGCTACATCTGCGGAAACAGAAGATGGGCTTCCAGGAAACGGTCATGTCCTCTTGATTTCCTTGGAGAAGGTGTTGTTGAGCATGCGCTTGAACATGACCCAATGAAGACCCGAATAGCCATCTGATCCTGGAGGATCGCAGCCAGTCGGAACACTTTCCATACCCTGCTTCTGGTAAGTGGCTTTCACAAGTTCATGAGCAGACTCCAGCTTGTGGAAGGGCACGTTGGGAAAGGCATGATGCTCGACCTGATACTAACAGATTCACATGAAACAGTGGCTGGTCCGGCTGGTTAAGACAGAGGCGACAAAAGACAGGACCTTTGATGCCCACCTTGTGAGGGCTGTGTAGGGACGGACCGAAACTCGAAGCCAGTTTTGTGCCAAGGAGCATGAAAGGGCATGTACCATGCGAGCTTCCTGTACAACCACCAAGTCGACGTAGTCCTGGCACAGATCCAAGCATTTGTGTCGGTGTACCGGCCCATTTTGCATGCTCTGTGCTCTGCGAACTGGTAGAGCCGCAAATGGCCAGCACCGACGCAGTGCGGCACGATCCATAGAAGGACAAGCTTCACACCTACTGTACGCCACCACAGAAGCCCAGCAACTGCGAGAGAAACGTAGCCGCACAGGTACGCGGCCGACTCCATTCGCACAAACTGCTGTGTGGCAATAGGTTTCTCTGCAACCCATGGGTCAACTTCGTTGTAAAGAGCTGTTCGTGCCATGCGCAGCACTCGCTCAAAGCCAAATGGGTAGCCACTTACGAACTGCAGGTATCCTTTGAGTGACTTTGTGGGATCATCCAAGTCCACGCTTTCTCCGCTCAGCTCTGGATCTTTGTCTGGGTCATTTGTGAAGCGGTGATGCGACCAGTGGAAGCACCAAAACCATTTCGCTCCACGGAAGTTCTCAAATCCAAGCAGATGGGCGAAAGCAGTGTTGAGCATCTTCGTTTCGAAGGCAGTGTTGTGGACACATTCGTGGAAGCCATTGAAAAGGAAGGACTCGACAACACCAAAGGGAATGTAAGACAACAGCAACAGCCCCCAGTGTCCCCGCTCGTATGCCCACATAACAACCGTTGCACAAACGGCCAGGCAACCCAAGTGGAAGATGAGCTGGGCGAATGCCTCTGCATCAGAGAGTTTCGTCAAGCCGAGCTGCCGAAGCTCACGCTGAGTCACGGGAGGCGGTGCGATTCCACCGCTCGGTCCTTCCGAACTTTTCGAGTCAATTGGTGCCATCTCTTCCATCGAGCCCATGTCGACACGCCGTCGATGCCACAGGGCAACCAAGGGCACGAACTGAAAGGGGCACTTCGGTTTGGTCCATCACAGCTCGAATCGTCGTCTATGCATTAGCTCTAGCCGGCTTGCTGCAGCACTGTCACGACCATGAAGCTGCCTGCCTGACCGCTTTCGCCTGAAGTATGGTGACAACAAGGGCAGCAGGCGTTCTGTCTCCGCGACACCAGCGATCTCTGAACCCGCCACCGTGATGTAGAAGCTTGTAGTCGACATCTGCACGCGAGCCTTCGGCGAGACAATCGCATGCACTTTACCCGCAACTGAGCCAAGAGCCCTAGGGCCGTACCAACATAGGTCAGGTGAATGCCGGCTCTCGGCCTGCCCCGGGATATGCTGGGGCTATGTACACGCCCAATAACACTCAATAAGGAAGCCCAGGCCCCAGCACGATCAAGTTCTTCCTCATGTTGTACCTCAGGGAGCGGACCCCCTTCATGCATTTGAAAACGGACCAAGCCGGGGGCGCGCCGCAGCGCTAGGCCCCTCTTCCGGCGCAAGAACCCCATGGTGGTGAAGACCTTTGCAGCTGGGCTTGGGATGCAAATCGAAGAGCCAATTCCGGAGCTTGGCACCCCCTGGTAGTGCAACCTGAAGGCAGGGGCTGAGGGATGCCGGAATGGATCCAAGCGAGTAGGAAGCATGCTTTCTTGGGGCGGCAGCTCAGTCTTCTTTCTTGCCTTGCACCCAACCTGAAGAGCTCAACGGCCCAATCCTAAAAAAAATCGTTAGATTTGGCCGAACACGGGCAGAGCGATCGGCCCGGAGGTTGTACGGCAGAGGATAGTGGGCCTGGATCCATGGCCCATCCTGCCATCGTGAAGGCTGGGCAGCTCAAACGAAACCAAGCAATGCAAACACAACAGCTGAAGTCTGAAGACCCTCAAGCCTTGGCACTGGACTTTGTCTTGCAGAGCCTCAGCATCTGAATGGCCTCGTCCAGGCAGGAGGACACAAGAGTGTTGTAAGCTGATACCGAGCCAGTCTGCTGTCACTGGAGAGCTACACTCTGGGTGTTGTATTCCGTTGCCGCCGGCAGACTCCAGGCTTGGATGTAGAATCTCCGACTGTGAAATGTTTGTCCTTGTCTGACTTTGTGCTAAACGTACGGCTATTGGGTGCACAACGCTGCATACAACATGCATCACCTTCGCACGACCTCGAATCCCAGTCCGACGAAGGCGAATTGCCGATAATTCATCTGCTTTCCATACCTCCTGGTGTAACAAACGACGAATAGTGTTCGTTCGCAAAACAATGGCTGTCGTAAAACACTTTCTCATATTCACCCGATGCATGTTGTGATCATAATGCCTTCGGCCACAGACCTGCCCAACTGCCCACAAGCGAAGCCAAGGCAGCATGGTGCAGAAACGGTGATGTTCCGGCAACCTGGTTTGTACACCCATTGCAAAGGCCTAGATTCTGAATCCGACACTAACATTGAAACACTGGCGAAAACCAACTCTTTGCCGCATGCCTGGGCAGAGGGCACCTGGCAGTGGTCCGCCAAGATGACTGAAAAAAAGGTTAGCTTTGGGTTCAGGGGTTTGGGGACTGGGGATCGGGTTTGGGGCCCTCACCTCGTCCAGGTCAGAAAAAATCAGAAGCGCATCATCAGGAATTTCCGGACGCCTCTTCAGCTGTGGCCGCATGAACCGGCAGGCAATTGCAAAATGGCACAACCATGTGAATAAGATGGATTAGCCAGCTGGCCTCTGAATGAGTGTTTTCAGCACGCAGATTCGCTGGATGCTCTCCGCGGAAAACATTGTCTGCCAAAAGGTCAAGGTACTGCTGGTCATGGCCAAAGTGCAGTCGATTTCTCTTCTCTGAACCGGGGGTGCGCACCCCACCTTTCTTCTTGCCCTTGTTGGTCCTCTCAAACTCCAGAATTGTGCAGCAAAAGGGTTTCCGTGAACACATGATGTAATCAGCATCTGGCTCTCGACGCATCTTCGAAATCGCAGACGAATACTTTGTGCAATTGTCCAAGAGGATCTTGGCCCATGCATGTGTGGGCTACCCAGCCTTTCACGGTGCAGAGCCTAGGGCGAAGGCATGTTCAACTTGAGCCAGGAAGGGCTTGAAACGGTCGCGCTGCCTGTCGGGGTGCCCGCTAACTGTCCCTTTCCACAGAAGGGAGTCAGCTGAAGCCAAATGGAAGGCCTGCTGAAGTGCAGTGGCTTCTGATCTCCTCTGGGGGGCAAACGCCAAAAGCCAAAACGCTTGCGGATCCACTTACAGCGGCCTCGCAGCCCGTAGGCCGACTCGGAAATCACGTACACGTCCTCTGCAGAGGACGTTCACTGGGCACTCTGAGAATCCGCAAAAGCATTGCGCTTAATCAGGAGATAGCGATGCGTATGGTGAAACGGACCCTGTTAGCTGCAAGACAACAACAGCCGCTCTTGCGATCCCTAATGGCAAAGACGGTTTTGATAAGCTTCGGATTTGAGGCCACGCTTCACTTGCGAGCACCAGTGCAGAGCATGGCATCCGCAAAGTTGCCCTGTCAATCACAGCACACAGCATGCCTTAGGGAAGAAACGTAGAACTTGAGCTATGGCTTCTGGCTGGCTGAATCACAAAAGAGGCGAGACACGCTGGTCTTGACGGCAACAACCACCTTTTGGTGCCCTCCAGGCACTAAGCAAGAGATGTCCACAACCAAGATTAAATCGTTCCAGCACGCTGCTTGGAAGTGCACAGGACGATAACAGCCGATCGAGACAAGCTAGAAGACTGTAAGACGGACTCTGCGTATCAAAGCTGTCAAATGGTGGCTTGTATCAGTTGATCGGCTGCATCGTCATCGCAAGAATTGTTGCATTGAGACTGCAATAAACAAATCCATTAACCTTGCTGAGTTTCAGCCCTTCGTCACTGTGCTTTACTTTGAGCAGGTGGCCTGAACAATCAGCATTCAGCTGGATGCAGGACGGCGGTACTCATTGGGGGACACACGGCAACAAGAAGGCCTGCCGAGGCCCATGATCTCCGAAAATCGCTTGGGCGCCATGAGGAACACTGCCAAAGCCTGGTCTCAAGACAAACAAGACAAGAAAAAAGTGGACTGTCAAGAGCAAAAAGGAAGCCCGCACGATCTGCCACTGTTTGTATCAGGGTGGGGTCGAGCCGCAGATGCATAACAATCTTGCCGCAATAGCAAGAGAAATGATACTCGCAATCATGTCGTACAATAACCGTGATAACAGCTTCAGAATAGAAACAGTCATGCAAATAATAGAAACAATGCCACGTTAGCAACAGACTTACTACTCACAACAACATTACAACATTAGTCTATTAGCAATGATAACGACAGTAATGAGAACAACAGCCATCATCATAACAATACGAACCATGATCGCAATAACATCTACTTACATATATATATACACACACAAGGGCTCAGATCGCCAGCGATAGCAGCTGGATCTACTGTAGCCCCAGTGCCCAAAGGGCACGCACATCAGTAGGCCACGCCATCCCCTTCGTGGCATCGGCGGCTGAGGCAAAAAAGGTCAGCTGCGCGACAGAGGGTCCGTAAGGCCCGAAGTGAAGGAGCAGTCCCAGCCTTTCGGGACTGGGCCAGGCTCCACTTCCACCACTCCGGTCCGGCCGGGGTTGGCATGGGAAAATGGGGAAAAGCCAAGGCAGAGAAGGATTGGTCTGCCTCAAGCTACCGTGGCCGTGCAGAGCCTTCGTACCGCTACTGGCAGGGATCTTGGGCTGTGTCGCCCAGGAACCGAGACACCAGCCCCTCCTCCAGGTACGACAAGACCCAGGTCGACGCGGAGGACCAAAAGATACGGGGGGCCGAGCCCTACCCCTGGCACTCCTCGACGGTTGCCATGCCAGAGCATTCTGTGGTGATGAATGCGGTTCAGAAGGCTTTAACTGCCGCTCGCAAAGCAGACTCGAGGTTGCGAAGACTTCAGTCCGAACGTGCTTTGAAACAGAAGCAATGGGAGAAATGGGTTCAGGGCCAAAAGGCAAACTTCGCTCGGCAGAAGAAACAGTTCGAGCAGGATGTGGCCAAACTCAACGAGGACATTGTGCAAGCGGAGTTGGCTGGTGGACAGGCTGCTGCCAAAGTCAAGCATATTGCACTCAATGGGGTGGCGGCAGCAGCAGAACTTGGGGGTCCCCGAGAAGTAGAGGATACGGAATGGGATCGCCTGATGAACGACGACATGATTGTCGAGACTTCGGCCTTCTACAAGGAGGCCATTCAGGCTGCACAGAGAATGCAGACTATACCGGGTACTACTTCTGGGACAGCGACAACCCCTCCACCGACTGCACTGCGCACTCCACCCGGATTCGGTCCTACAACTCCCGGCTACAACCAGATGTCTCCTGGGGTTCTTGCAGATCCCTACATGGCCAGTCCAGTCACACATCTGGACCCGACCCTCGAGGCGGCGCGAGGGACCGAAAGTGGACCGAGGCCGGTGCCAACGGGCGATGCCGTCTTTTCGACGCCCCCTCGGCAGGCCACACGACTACCAATGACCCCCCCCAAGAGCGACCTGCCAGACACAGGGCCTGGGAAGGCTCAACTCGCAGAGCGCCTGTCAGCCAAAAGAATCGAGCGACGATCGGCTGTTCACCCTTTCGGCCTGGCGCCCAAGGCAGCAGCTGTGGAAGTGGAGATTCATCCTCCCCCGGATTCTGCAGAGCCCCCGCCCTCTTCGTCTACCGCGACAGATGCTCGGACGGTCCCGCCGGGTCAAGGCAATATAATAGACGACGATATGGACGAACTAGATGCTGGGGCGCCCTCTCCTGGCTTTGGGAACCTGGAGTGACAGGAGTTAGATGGAAGAGTCTAGGCGAATTGGCGGCCAACCCGGGAGATCTCTGTCGGCTATGCTGCCCCAAGAGCTCGGAGCTGCTGGAAGCTCCGGTCTCTGTTGCGCAGCTTGGTCAAGACACTTCTCCTGGAGTTGCTGTCGTCGACCCGCTGCAGACTCTTTCGTTTCACTGTAGGCTGTACATAGCCCTTGGGCGCAGCCATCTCTTTCACGAATATTTTAAAGATGCCTCTGCCAGACCTTTCATGCTAGACATTTTTGGTTGCATTGGCCTTTCTTTGCCAGTCTATCTTCGGGCGCCAAACACGCAAATCGGTGGCTCTGGGTTGCGGGCCGAGGATAGCTGCTTTCAATGGGGCTGCATCTCCCCTTGCCCTGGTTTCGGGCATCATCCTGGCTTTTCTTCCTTCTTGCAGTGCGGGATACTGGCCACCCCTTGGGTTTTGGGTGCTGGTCAGCCTTCCTCCACTTGTTCCTCTTCGAGGAAGTTGTCCTCCCCTTGTTTTTGGGGTTGGGCATGCTTTCCTATTTCAAGCATGTCCTCTTTTGACTTTGCATCACTCTCTGTTGCAGACCTATCCTGGGCGCGAAACACATGCATCGGTCGCTCTGGGGCATGGGCCAGGAATCTGCAAACACTCTGTCTTGTTGGCCCTGAGCGCCAAGCAGACGACTTTGGGGTACATATCCTTCTCCGTCTTGCCGCTTTCATTGTTCCACTTGCCAGGGGTCTTCTCGGACTTTTCTCCCTGGCCCTTCTACGGGCCCTTGTGTTTACTCTCCCGGGAAAGTGCTCCCCGCTCGGCAGGATAATCCATGCGGCCACAGGAGGTGCTCCACGCTATGCACTCAATGCCTTTTCTGTCTTCAGCCCTTCAGGTCCTACAGGATCGGTTTTGCCTAGTAAGGGCAATCAAGATAGGCGATATGCTTCAACTTCGCGTGTTGCCAAGTCTGGTCGGAATAACAGAGGTGGCAGTAGCGCTCGCCTTCTGTTGCAGCTGTTGAGCCTTCCTGTTCTTGTCCGTGGGGCCTCGGAGGGCGCTTCTGTTCTGCAGCAAGTACATGATGCAGTTACTGCTCTCCAACCGGAGGATCTCCCGGCTTCTGCTTCAACCAATAGTCCTGCTGAGGGGCCTTCAGGAAGCAGCCTGTCAGATCGAGCTAGGGAGCCGATACAGTTTGCTGTTGCCAGGTGCCAGGCAGAAGCCACGTTTGAGGCTTATGGTGAAATTCTTGATGACCCGGTGCTAAGGACCTGTTCTCGTACCTGGCCGGGAAAACATACTGATCAGGCTAGCCTCCGCTGAAGGCGACCTTCATACTATTACAGAGCAGGTCCGACAGAGGGTCACGCCAATTCTAGATGAAGCTTGTGACATTATCCCCATTTCTCATCAGGCCTTCTGGGGTATCATTACATTTGCTGCTGTTCCCCATTGGATTGGCTCCTCTCTCAGGTCAGTTGCTGTTTTTGATCTTACAGCGATTGGGGGCCCGCTCTTTGCTGACATTGTTTGGCAAATTGTTTACAGAAGCGAGGTCGAGGCACTTGCTGCCCAACACAGCTACTCTAGGGTCAATGTCTATACGCAGAACTGTCCCGTAGGTTGGGCTGCCGGCACCCCATATAAGCTTGTCTCGGGTCAGGTTGTCCAGGTCCAATTCACTGACACAAGACCCAGGTGGAGAGACATACCCTACGGGTCTCTCTGGCCATTATGGACCCGCAATGAACCGCCAGTGCCAGTCAGCTCTTCTTGGGAGAGATGGCTCATCGTCAGAGAAGATGGTGCATGCCTCCTTAGAGGTACATGTAACGAGGATGCGGAACTGTACGAGGCAGTTGCCGAACAAATTGGATCTACAGTCTCTCAGCTTTGTTTCCAGAAGGACCCTAGCGAGCTTGCTCACGGTGACTTCGCCTACCGTGGCCTACGAGTCCGGGGGATTGTTGCTGTTGCACCGCGCTCCGTCGGGCCAGTCGAGGCTAGCTTCACGTTCGTTGACGCCCGTCGTGTTGGCAGAGGCCTGCGTGCTTTCCTCCGCAGTGTTTGGACTGATGCGTCATCCATCCTGCGCTGCGTCGATCCCAAGGTGCCCGATGGCTTTTCCGCCTCCCTCCATACGAGAGCTTGGGATGGAAATGCTCCCGACGATATTCGATGGGATTGGCAGGAGGTTAGATTCAGGGCCACACCGGAACCCCCAGCTATTGCTGAGGTTGCGCTATCTGCTGAGGTTGACGACGGTCATTCGGCCTCAGTCGGCACGGTTGGGAGCCAGGATGTTGTAGGTGCTGCTGTTGGCAACGATACCCCAGAGGGGCTATATGCTGCCATTGCCCACGGCCCACTTGATCCTGCGCATCTGCCGGTCGAGCGTACCGGGGAGGCCAGCCCGCGTGATAACCTGTGGTTCCTCCTTTTTGCTCCTGATAGAGCACCCGAGACTGTTCAAATTACGGCTCCGGCGCCCCTTCATTGGGATGATGCACTGTTGGCTGTGAGCGCTGCTAGGGACGCTACTTCACGTCGTCTTTATAGTCACGTATGTAAGGTTTACCCACAACCTAGCGCCGAATTTGCCAGCCTCATCTGCCTGCCCTCCTGGGCACAGCACAGGATCGCTGTTCTTCTAGATGGTCGGGCATTTGATGGTAGACTCTACTGCTTGTTGATCGACCCATGGATTCAGTGGACTTCATTCCTGTTGTACACAGGCCTGTCAGACGCTGCAGACTTTGTCATTGTCATAAAGGGGGTAGTGCACCCTAGGGGACGTCCACTCGTCCTAACACAAGGAGACATGATCCAGGTTCTTGAATATGGAGTAGCCATCCCCCCTATCCTTGACCTTGACGATCTTCTGTTCACTGGGACTAGCTGGGAAGTCGAGCCACCCCTGGCTTTCTCCTCTTCTTTTTCCCACTTTTGGGTCCTTCATGAAGGGGGCTCCAGGGGAATTGATGCTGATTACCACAGGATTAACAGCTCCTTTGGGTTTCAGGAATTTGCTGCAGAGGCCTTGCAATTCGCACAATACCGCACCACCCTCAAGACCGCCTCACCAAGAATTCAGGATGCGGTCTATCAAGGTATCCTCTGTAAAGCGGTTGTCCTTGTTACTGAGTGTCTGCCTACCCTGCCGATCCCTCCGGCTAGGCTGACGACCCCCCTGACTGTTGTCTTCCTTGATATGAGACCTGTTCTCAAAGGCATTAATTGGCGCATCCTTGTCAGAGGAGAGACCGACGTCGAAGTCTTCAGCAGAGGCCTGAATCTTGATGTGCCTCTTGGCTTTGAGCTGCAGATCGAAGGCGGCAGCCGAGTTACCCGAAATGGTGTTACATTCCTGCAAGCAGAGGACCGTACAGTACTAACAGTGTCCTTTACTGCAAAACCTGATGATGACGCAGTCGCTGACAGCACAGGTGACAGTGGGGGCTCAGATTCGGATTCAGGCACAGACTCCACTAGTAATGGGGAAAGCCCTCCGGGCCCTGGTAGGAACACGGTCCTGTTCCCAGAAGCCGGTCGCCTAGGGGCCAAAGGCGACGACGCAACAGGTACGGCACCGGTGGTGGAGCGCCTCCTGCCCTTGCGCTTACAGGCGCAAGTGTACAAGACTGTGCGCGACAAGGTGGATTTATTCCTCCAGCAAAGGCTACTGCTGTTGTCGACCTGTGCTTGCCTGATCTCGGTTCGCATGCTCTCGGTTGTTGGCCTGTTGGAGCCCTCAGACTTGTTCTGACTGGGAGCGATGATTCCATTGGCGAGCTTGAATGCAAGATATTGGTTGAGCCCACCTGTCGGACGGTGACTGCTGCTACTGTCCTTGCCCATCTGCGATATGTTGCACCTCGGCTCGGATCACCGTGGCGCTACATGACCCCCATAAATGCTCTATACATTGAAGGGGACACCTCGTCTGATTCAGAAGCAGATGCACAGGTTGCCGTTCCGTTAAGGGTGTGTTTCCGCATCTTGATCCCCGGCTTTGTAGCTGAGAAGGTTGAGGTCAGTTTAATCCTTCCCACCACCATTGCTGAGTTTCTACCTCTTGTTCAGGCTGCCCGACGCCCGCTCCAGGCACGCAACTTCCCACGCCTTGTGCCAGCCAGTCCACAGCCCCTTGTTGGAGAAGGGGTCTTTCTGGCCTGCCCTGCTTGGTCGGTTGAAGTTGCTACTTCTCGTCGACAGATCTGCATTGACTGCTCCGAGTTAGATGGCCGAGTTTACTCTGCACTGGTGCCTTCCTATCTCACAGGAGCCAGCATACCTAGCCTAGCCAGCCTGCCGCGCAACCTGGGCTGTTCTGTGTTTGCTGGACCCTACGGAGATCTCCTCCAGTGGGACAGTCAATGCCATCTTGTTGATGGAGATACTGTTTTCATTCTCCCAGAAGATTCTGCTGCGCCCAGAGTTGTGCCATTGCATGTTGCTCTTCTTGGTCGGCAACACTGGGGACGACCGCCTAGACTGCCAGAGCCTTCTAGCCATGGCATTTGTTGCGCTGTCTTTGGTGCCGACAACATTCTTCACATCAATACACGTGGCCGTCATGGTGCCTTTCGAGAGCAGATAGCGATCTCCATTGGGATCCAGCCGCACCGACTGCGCATTGAATCCTCCAGGCCGAGAGTCTGGAACGCTGCTATTGACGGGTTTCCCTGCCGATCGGTTGTGATAGCCAGCGAATCTAGCCCTTCGGCTAGATCTGAATCCCCAATGATACTTGTTGATGTTCGAGGTCTGTTCCTTGGTTGGCGCTCCGTCCCCGCCCCTGGCGGTCAGGTCTCATGTCGGGACATTATTGATGATCTTTTGCGTGAGCTGGGCACAGGTTGGCGATTGTGGTTTAGAGACCTCCCTTTCCACACTGATGTTGTCGAAGTTAGGACTGGACAAATCTTCATTGTAGATGTCCTACATGAAAGGGTGCTGCCACCTCTTGGCCTGCACGGACAGGCTGGGATTGTCGACGCAGCCGAGCCATCAGACCCAATAAGCCACGCCAATCATGCTGCGGTCGCTGGTCGCCTTGCTGGCGCTGATGACCGGCAGGACCCTGCTTCTGAAACTCCTGCTGAGGAAGACGGCCTACACCCCGCCGGTGGAGGCCAAGATAATCCTCACGACACTGCTAGCGGGGATGTTCCATCCGGACAGCAGTCTACCGGTGAAGAGGGTGCCTTCTTTGACGTCCCCTTCCAACTTCTCAAGCCCAACTATGTGCATGAATGGGTTACTGTGCGCCTCCCGCATGGCGTTGATGTCACTGAGGCCCTCAATGCTGCTGCCCTTGCAAGACACCCTGATGCCTCCGTCCGTATGCCTGTCCTTTGTGCTGTGCACCCTCAGCCACGTACTGATGTTGCGCTTGTGACGTGCATGCCGTACTGGAGGCATCCAGGCTCTGTTGTAGCTGTTGATAGCAGAACTGTCAACGGTAGGTTATTTGCAGTTCAGCTAGTTGGGTCCTGCTTCCGTCATGACTTCCTAAAGCTTGCTGGCCTGGCGGAAGATGCGGACGATGAAGTATTTTTCAGGGACCTGCCCTGGCCTCTCCCTGTTGACAGCTCTGTTTACCCGCAACACGGCGACCTTGTGTTGATCAGACCACGTAATGCTGGTGTCCATGTTGTCGGCAGTCTCGCTGACATGCTCCAGTCAACTGTTGGATGGGCTGCTTGCCCAGGCCCTTCCGATAACAATTCAGACACAGCTTGGATTCTTGGGCCTGCTGGCTCACGAGCTTTGACTGTCCCAGCTGAACGACAGCATAGGGCCAGACAAGAAATTGCCGCCAGTCTCGGGATGCGAACTCGTGACCTACTACTTTCACCTGCCTTCGGAGGAGTCCCTGACTTCGCTGATCTTGGAGTTCTGCTACGAAATGTTGTAGTTGCCCGCCCCGCTGCTGAAGCCTACGATAGCAGCCACCAGAGGATCAAGGTTTGCATACTCGACCTCAGGCCCATACTTCTAGGCTTTGATTGGGTTCTCTGCCCTGAAGGGATATTCCTCCCAGATCGCATTGTCAGTAGGTTTGCTGGTCGCTGTCCTCAGGGGCATAGTATTGGTCGTATTGTCAACGGAGCTTTTTTCAGTCGGCTTCAGGATCCCTTCCTGATAGAAGATGGTGACGTTGTCACCCTTGCTTTTCGCAGTGATGATAACGGCCTTGATCCTGACACGCCCGGGCCATCAGATGATGCTCCCAGACCCCCGGGATGGGGCGAAGACAATGAGCCCTGGCAATCGACATCCGGATGGGACGACTCTGACGGTCCTACACAGACCCCAGCAGGTGGCGCTGAGACCTCCACCTTTGGTGTCTGGGAAAGCGGATACTCTGCATGGCGTCAAGTTCTCCCATATATCATAGTTGCACAAGGGCTTCTCGTCAGTATTGCCATGTGGTGCAGCTGCCTCTCCACAGCATGTCTTCCAGATGACAGCTCCTGCCCCACCCCTGGTACTCCGAAACCCCCCTTGGCACATGATACCGCATTCGCCAGTGTGAATGCCCACGCTCTCTGTGACAGTTGCCTCTTCGGTCATAGGCTTGGCCACGGCACAGGAGTTATTGTTGACCGTTGCGTACGCAGGACTGTATCAGCTAGGCTTCGGTTATCTTTGTGCCTTTGGCCAGCTTGCTTTATAGTCCTTGCCTACCATGGCGTCACGGCCATGCCCGTTCCAGCCGGGGCCGGCCCTGCGCCCTGTCCTGATGATAGGGTTGACACTGGCCTCTTAAGTGCTGTTAACACTGGTTGTCGAGACAGCCTAGACCCCCCACCTTCCAGGCGACGAGGCATCCCCACACCCTGCCGCAACCCTGGGCCATCTGCTCCTATAGCTGCGAGGGAAGACATCGGCCACCCTGACCTGCTGCTTGATCTTGAAGGTCGTTTCTGTACACTACATGAGCAGTCACATGAGATTATCTCCGGCCAAGCTTTTTTCCTTGCTAGTACTCTGGTTGAAACGCTTGTTGAGCACTTCGCACCTGGGGACCAGAAAGCTCCAATGCCGGTGTCCCTTGAGGCCCATCTGCCCAGGTTTGTTCAACACGATTTAAGTCAGGTTACACTCAATATAGGTAAGACCTTCGATGACGTTGCTCCCTTTCTTGGTGGCGTCTGGTCTCTCCCTCGTGCCTTGCCCCCTGGGCTTCACCTTCACCCCGCAACTGCCAGGGCTCTGGCTATTGGCTACCAGTCCAGGCAAGAGATACGTGACAGCATCGAGATCTACACTGATGGGTCCTTCAATGGCAAACTCAGTGCTTGGGCCTTTGCTGTCGTCGCCGTTGCCCCGTCCGGCCGCACCCTACAAGGTTGGTGCCGAGGCGCTGTTGCACTGCAGGGCGACCCGGCCTACATTGGGGCAGATACACACTCTGCCCTTGAAGCAGAACGATCAGCGCTGTTCTGGGCTGTGGCATGGGCCCTGACGCAGGCCGACATTAGTATAAATATCTGGACGGACTCCCTGTCTGTCATAGGCCAGACTAGTGGCCAGTGGGGAGGCACTTCTGCCTCTCTGCTAGCTAGGGCCTGTCGTGCACTCGCTCATGCTGCAGAGGCTGCTAGGGATGTTTGCTTTACAGCCTTCCGCCATGTCAGAGCCCATAAGGGAGACCCCTTCAATGAGCTTGTAGATGTCCTTGCCAAAGGACATTGGATTTCTGACACAGTCATCCCAGCTCCCTACTGTGATCTCCCCAACTGGGTCCATGATGGATCCATAGAGTGGATCTGGTTATTGTGTGAGGCCACCAGGGACCCTGGCCAGTGGCCTGCCCTTCAGGGTAGTCAGTTTGTTGATGCCTCCAGGCAACAAGCGCCCGCTGGGATCGATCCCCGAAGGGCACTTGGCCTTAGACCTACTCCTACTGCAATTGGCCCTGACTCTGCCGATCATCTCTGTCTATGCCTCCGCTTGGTATCCTGCAATGTCCAGACCCTTGAAGAAAATGCTTCTGCCGGACTTGTTGGCAGGGTCCCTTACATACGGGAGCAGCTTGAATGGACGGGTGCCTGTTTAACCGGCCTCCAAGAAACCCGTGCCAAGGACACAGAGACTGTGGTTTCGGAGACACACTTTCGCCTCACTTCGGCTGCCAATAGTCAGGGATGCCTTGGGGTAGAACTTTGGATCTCCAGGACACAGCCCTTCGCGTTTCAGGACGACAAGCCCCTCTTTTTCGCGCTAGAAGATTTTCGAGTACTGAGCTGGTCGCCCAGGCACCTCTTTGTCAAGTGCATCCGAGGGAGCTTTCGCTTTCTCATTGCTGTCTGCCATGCGCCCACATCTCTCGACGCAACCCGAGAGTCGTGGTGGAAAAAGCTTGCCGATGACTTAGGGGGATATGCCAATGGCCTTCCCGTAGTTATTCTCGGAGACCTCAATTTGCGGCTCATTGAGCCCTGGGAAGACAGTGTTGGCGATCTCTGTTGGGAAGACGGGGCCCACCCACCTGCCCCTTTCTTTCGCATCCTCAGCCACCACGGGCTTTGGGTCCCTTCTACCTTTACTGCCTGTCATAGAGGGCTTTCCCATACCTGGATTTCACCTGGGCAAGGGGCTCTTTCACGCATTGACTTCATACTTGTTCCTCAAACCTGGAAGGCCGACGAGGGCTCCTCCAGGGTCCTCTACGATGTAGACTTCGGTCAAACAGGCTTGGATCACTATGCAGTCTGCCTTGAGGTCAATGCCCTTGCCCCTTCCTCCGGCCACAAAGGTCCTCGCCCTCCTCGTATTGATGTCAGCCGTCTTCACTCCCCCGAGCATGCTGCTACTGTCCAAGCCATTTGTAAGACGGTGCCCCCTGTGCCGTGGAGTGTTGACGCTCACACCCACTATGACTTTTTTGCACGACATCTTGTCGAGCACCTTGCGCTCGCTTTTCCTGCGCAGAGGGCTGCCAGACGCAAGACCTTTTTCTCGGATGGGACTTGGTCGTTCCGTCAGCAAAGGGTCAGCTTGCGCAAACTTGCACACAGGGCTTCTGCCTGGCTGGCTAAGTATGAACTTCGCATTGCCTGGGTTGCGTGGATCTGCGAGGGCCCCTATGTGTGGGCCGGGCTGCTTTCTTTGGCGGATCTGCTGCGTAGTGTCGCCGACCTCCGCCGCAGTGTCGGGGACCTGCGTAGGTTAAAGCCTTTCTTGAAGCGGTCCATCCAGAGTGATAAGCGCAGTTTCACGCATGAAGCTGCGAGGACAGCCTCTATGAGCACCTCTAAGGATACCTTTAAGAAGCTCCGGGCTTTGATAGGTCCCACCAAAAGAAAGGTCAAGGGCAGTCGAGCCATTCCCGCCATCAAGCTTGAGGACGGCAGCATTGCCAGTGATGTTGGAGAGGCCGAGGCACGGTGGATTCGCCACTTTAGCTCCATAGAGGCCGGTGGACCTCGGACTCCGGAACAGATCACACAGCAGTGTCAGGCTCGTCAGGGTGAGCTTGACCTCTCTGAGTATGATGTCGAGGCCCGTGACATCCTCACCCGAGCACAAGTTGAGGACGGGCTCCGAGCATCCACTCCTGGCAAGGCAGCTGGAAAAGATAGGGTGCCTGCTGACCTCCTTAGGCTGTGCCCTGCTGGCTTGTCCCGGCAGTTGTTCTCCATTGTTCTGAAGTTTGCCATGCGTCTCCAAGAACCTATACAATGGAAAGGGGGGGACCTCCACTCAGTGTGGAAGAGGAAAGGTTCCCCCCTCGAATGCGAAAGTTATCGCGCCATCCTGGTGAGCAGTTCCGTGGGTAAAGCCGTTCACGGTGCCCTCAGGAAGCACTGTAGTGTCTATTTTGACGCTGCAGCCATGCCGTTGCCAGTTGGGCTTTCCTGTCCAATTTGTACTACAAGCTGCACGGCTGTGGCAAGAAAGATGCCGGGCTCGGCGCACCAGCTGCGCAATCATTTTCCTCGATTTAAAAGAGGCTTTTCATAGGGTTGCTAGGGCTTTGGTTCATGGCGGCCGGCCAGACGAAACTTCTATCCGTAATGTCATTGACACCCTTGGGCTCGATCCAGCTGTTGGAGCTCGCCTGCAGGCTTATGTTCGAGACCATTCCTTGATCAGTGCTGCCGGAGGGCCGCCTGTCCTGGCTAGGATGGTCGAAGAAACGAACTGTGACACCTGGTTCGCCCACGGATCCCTAGAAGGGACAGCCATCGTGAAGGCGGGCACTCGGCCGGGAGACAATCTCGCTGACCTTATCTTTTCCTTCTTATTTGCAGAACTGCTGCAGACCCTGCGCAGGCGGTTCGAGAAAGATGGCCTTTCAAGCGCCTTGCCCTGGAACGATCGGTGGCTGGGGGCCGGTCCGGAGGCTGCTGTTGCCTCTGACGCCACTGATGTGGCGAGACCGATCGACGTAACCTGGATGGATGATTTGGCGCTCCTCGTCGAGGACTCCAGGCCGGAAGGATTACTTGATAAAGTAGCCGCGGTTGCTACGGCAACACTAGACGAATGTATGAAAGCCACCCTGGTGCCTAACTTGGCAGTAGGTAAAACTGAGTGCGTTGTTGCCCTCTACGGCCCTGGTTCTAAGAAGACCGCGGCGGAGACCTTTAGGGGCAGCTCACCAGAGCTGCAGCTGCACTCTGAAATTTGGCCTGCTGCGCGGCTCCGACTTGTCACAACCTATAAGCATGTTGGGGGCATTGTCCAGGCAGGAGGCGGGACTACCAAAGAAGTGCGCTCACGCATTGGCGCAGCCTGGGCTGCCTTCAGGCAACACCGCCGACAAGTTTTCTCGTCTCCGCTTATTCATGCGCGGGATGAGGCAGTGCTCTTCTCCGCGGTCGTGGAATCTACCTTGTTCTACGGGATTGGAGCATGGCCGGCGCATGATCCTGCTGCCACCACTAAGATCCAGGGTTCCCTAGTTGCAATGGCTCGCCTCATGTTGCGACCGAGGTTTTCTTATGTCGAGGCGCGTCACATGAGTGGCCTCTACGTCCTTGCATGCGCTCGTGTCCTACCGGCTGAGGTTGCCATCGCTTTGGAAAGGATGCGCCACTTCCGCCTGGTTGTCTCCAAAGCTGGTGCCGAGTTCTGGGCTTTACTCCATGCTGAGCGCTCGTGGCTTTATCAGGCCCAGCAGGCACTACAATGGGCTGGAGAGCTTCGACAAAGGGCCGGCCTCAATGAGCCTGATATCTCGGACTGGAAGGTCTCTTCAGACATTGCCAGACGAGACATTGGCAGATGGAAACGTCTGGTCAAACAGACTAAAGTCGTAGCAGGCCTTGACTCCCTCTGGACAGCCGAAGTCCAACAATATCATGGCCTGCTTTTTAGGCAGCTCCGTCTTGCAGGTGCCTATCTTGATGAGGTTATCTCTGTCAGCAAGGAACCTGAGGTGTGTGCTCAGTGCGGGCAGCTCTTCGCTGACAAAAGGGCTTGGTCGCACCACGCCTTTAAAGTACACGGCAGAGTCCGCGAAGAGAGACTTCTGGTCGACGGACAGCAGTGCCCAGTTTGCCTCCGACATTACCGTAGCACTGAAAAACTTTGTAACCATCTGCGGTACTCAGGCACATGCAAGGCTGCACTGCTTGCTGCTGGCACTGGGGTTGCTCCGGTTCCGGGTATAGGCAGCCGCAAATTTGTTGACGGTTCCAGGTCACAACTTCCTGCTGTCCAAGCCCAAGGGCCACTCTGGCCGTGGCAACAGCGACAGACCCCTTTTGAGGAACACCGACCGTCAGAAGAGGTCCTGTCTGCCCTGGAGGAATGTTTTTGCGCTGGAGGAGATGCCTACCAGACCTATCAGGATGTTCTTGAGGCATATCGCCGTGCCTTCAGTTGCTGTTGTCTCCAGCTCTCTCGACTTCGAGCTACTGCAGCTGAATGGAGGCACCGGTTGCAAGACACCCTCAATGCTGATGAAGACTGGTCCATACAATGGTCCAGCTGGCATGTCCATGCTTCTGACCTGCTGCTTCGGGTCTCATGGGCTGAATGGCTGGTCCCTGATCCCATTGCCCCGAGGTTTGCCGTCTCCACCTTCAGGGACGCAAGTACCCAATTGCCCTGGCTCCTCTTTGACTTTGTTCACTTTCCTGCTGCCACTAGTGGACTTCAGATCGGCCGGGTTATTGCAGAGAGTGACCTTGGTGTTGGGTCGTTCTCTTCTCACCGCGAGGTCTCCGACACCCCTTCGAGCCTCAATGTTGACGACTGGCTGGCACCGAGTGTTGCTAATTCTGTTACGCTCCTTTCGTGCCTTGGACTGCTCTCGTCGCTGACACTGTTTGGGCCCTTCCGTTCGTACAGGGAAGTTGAGCCCCGACTCCGCAGTCTTCGCCTGTTGTCTGACCTCGTCCGAGGCTCTCTTCGCCTCTGGACTCGGGGTTATCCGTGCGTGCTCATTGTCGCCGACATTCTTTGTCCAGGTCTGGCAGCCCTAGGCAAGGCAGCGCCTTTTTCAGCCTCGTCTGAAGGCATAAAGGTGCTTGGCAATGTTCCATGCACGGAGTTTTTGTCTTTGTTTTCTTAATTACTGCATGCTGTACAGGCTGCGTCCGACCGGACTCCAAGCCCCGAAATCGAATCGAAATCGAAATATACACACACACGCACATACATGCAGACATAAAGAAACGTTAAGCATAATATATATATATATATACACATACATACATGTATTTCTTTATATTCACTTGTTGATAAGTATGTGCTTATTTGTTCATTTTCATATCTATGTATATGTTTGTAATATCTTTATGTCTATATTTATGTTACATGTTCATATTTATGTGAATTTTGTGTGTGTGTGTGTGCGTGTGAATGTACGTAGGTACATACGTAGGCAGGCAGCAGCCAGGCAGGCAGGCAGGCAGGGTAGGCAGGGTAGGCAGGGTAGGCAGGGTAGGCAGGGCAGGCAGGTAGGTAGGTAGGTAGGCAGGGGTAGGTAGGTAGGTAGGTAGGTAGGTAGGTAGGTAGGTAGGTAGGTAGGTATGTAGATAGATATATACACATACATGCATGTGTTTGTCTGCGCAAAAGTACTTGTAAACGCATACACATACATCCCTA